>CAUYRH010066844.1:0-52952 GCA_963574655.1 Perodicticus potto | reverse complement strand
GATTTTGTGATGTGGGCTAATCTTACTGGAGTTAGGTGATATCTCAAAGTAGTTTTGATTTGCATTTCTCTGATGATTAAGGATGATGAGCAGTTTTTCATGTGTCTGTAGGCCATGCACCTGTCTTCTGCCACCAGCAGTTTTTTTTTTCTCTTGAAAGTTTATTCTTACAGATCAGCATTGTCCAATAGAACTTTTGTGATGATGGGAATGTTCCATATCGGTGTTGTCAACAGGAAAGTCACAAGCCATATGTGGCTGTTGAGCACTGGCTAGTGAGATTAGGAACTAAAAAAAGGTTTTTTTTTTGTAGAGACAGAGTCTCACTATGTCACCCTCGGTAGAGTGCCATGGCGTCACACAGCTCACAGCAACCTCAGACTCTTGGACTTAAGCGATTCTCTTGTCTCAGCCTCCCAAGTAGCTGGGACTACAGGTGCCCACCACAACACCTGGCTATTTTTTGGTTGTAGTTGTCATTGTTGTTTGGCAGGCCCAGGGCCACCAGCAGTTTTTGACAGTTCTGGTTGCTCTGCATCCTCGTCAATACTTTATATCACCCATCCTTTCATTTTCAGCCATTCTGATGGTCCAGAAGTCTCTTCTTCTATTGCGCAGCCCAGGTGGGGAAGCAGTGCTTCCCAGTGCATAGGAGGATGTGAGAAGGACGGAGCCTTGCACCACCTCCAACTGACTCCACCTGATATTTAATTCCAAGGGTCTTCAAAACCAAATCTTGCGGACACTTTGGAATATTATTGGATAGTAACATCATCATGTGACCTGTTTTGTCCAATCCTTTCAGCATGACATTCCAGCTCTGAGGGTATAGGAGGGGAACGGGGTAAACAGTGAGGCCTGGCTTATGTGGAGTCTCCTGAGGACACTGGGAAGCAGCCTCAGTGACTCACTCTGACAATGTCTCATGGTCTCCAACGTGCTTTGTCATCTTAGCTCCTGTGGTCCTCACAACAGCCCTGAAAGTTAGCAAAAGAACGTAGTACCCTCTCCATTTGACAGAAGAGGAAATGGAGGCCAGTTACTTGTGCAAAATCACATAGCTAATTAGTGGCAAAGTGAGCCTTAAGTCTAGCTGGAGATTCTAACTCTAGGCCCCCAAATTTATCTACTTTTGGATTTTATTCTCCTATCCTGCCCTCCCTTTCCCTTAGAAAGCAATTCTGGCTCCTTGGAGTTTAACCCCCTTGGCCAGGCCTCAGCACTCCCCCATTCGTCATTTCATGGTGTGGCCCCCCCTCTTGCCCATCAGTGTCCGCTGAGAAGCAGGTAATTCCCAGAGCTCTCTATGCTCAGATGTTAGTTTGACCAGAGCTTCTCTAACCTTGTTGCACACAGGAGTCTCTGGAGGCCTTGTTAAAAGATTCTGATTCAGGTAATCGGGCGGGCCCAAGAATCTGCATTTCTGACGAAATCCCCCATAATGTCAGTATGGCTGGTCCTGGAACCATACTTTGAATATTGAGGACTTAGATCACTCCCCAGCCGTGGGCTGTATAGCCGGTCTCTACCATGTGCTCAGGATTTCTTTATGCTCAGTGAGGCAAACACTGCTTAGTTGCTGTCTGGGCTCTGGCATGAGTGTTAGTTACTACAAGTTCGAGCCTCTGTCTGGTTTTCCCAGTATGAACATACCTTTCAAGTCTTTTGGCTCAGTTCAAGGTTAACTCTTAACACCTCTCTCAGAAACACCTCTCTTCCCTCCTTCTTCTTGCTTTATTCTCTTTCCTCTTCTGTAAACACTCCTAATTCCCACCCTGTCTTTCCTCCAAATGGGCAGGATTTCAGTTAGCATTAGGCAGGGAGCTAGCTGAGTAAACTTATTTGCACTAACATGTGAATGACTCACATCTCTTCCCTCAGTGGTTATTTAGATGTGGTTATTTAGGAGCTTTTGGTTGTTAGATATGTTGATAGTGAGGGAAAGGACGAGAAATATTTACGAATTCTTTCCTGTAACTCTTAAAGTTTCCCAAACATGGACTGATGATTGAAATGATGAGAGAAATTTAAAAGCAAAAAGCAAAACAAGTGGCTTGGCACCCATAGCATAGTGGTTATGGCACCAGCCACATAAACCCAGGCTGGCAGGTTCGAACCCCGCCTGGGCCTGCTGGACAACAATGACAACTGCGACAGGGGAATGGCCGGGCGTTGTGGTGGGCGCCTGCAGTCCCAGCTACTTGGGAAGATGAGGCAGGAGAATTGCTTGAGCCCAAGAGTTTTAGGTTGCTGTGAGCTGTGATGCCATAGCACTCTATCGAGGGCGACATAGTGAGACTCTGTCTCAAAAATAAATAAATAAATAAAATAAAAACAGGAACACTTGGATTTTAACAGAATCAGTCTCCAGGGTAGGGAATGGGAATGCACATTTTTATTTTTTTTTGAGACAGAGCCTCAAGCTGTTACCCTAGATAGAGTGCTGTGGCATCGCAGCTCACAGCAACCTCCAATTCCTGGGCTCAAGCGAGTCTTCTGCCTCCGCCTCCCAAGTAGCTGGGACTACAGGTGTCTGCCACAACGCCCGGCCATTTTTTGGTTGCAGCCGTCATTGTTGTTTGGCGGGCCCGGGCTGGATTCGAACCCGCCAGCTCAGGTGTACGTGGCTGGCGCCTTATCCCATTGAGCCATAGGTGTCGAGCCGGGAATGCACATTTTTTACATTTTTTTTTTTTTTTTTGAGACACAGCCTCAAGCTGTCACCCTGGATAGAGTGCTATAGCATCACAGCTCACAGCAACCTCCAAGTCCTGGGCTCAAGCGAGTCTCCTGCCTCTGCCTCCCAAGTAGCTGGGACTACAGGCGCCCGCCACAATGCCCGGCCATTTTTTTGTTGCAGCCGTCATTATTGTTTGGCAGACCCAGGCTGGATTCGAACCCGCCAGCTCAGGTGTACGTGGCTGGCGCCTTAGCCCATTGAGCCACAGGCGCCGAGCCTTTACATTTTTTTGAGACAGAGTCTCACTATGTTGCCTTTGGTAGAGTACCATGGCATCACAGCTCATAGCAACCTCAAACTCTTAGGCTTGAGCAATTCTCTTGCCTCAGCCTCCCACGTAGCTGGGACTACAGGAGCCTACCACAGCACCCGGCTATTTTTTTGTTACAGTTGTCATTGTTGTTTTTAGCAGGCCCATGCTGGGTTCAAACCTGCCAGCCCTGGTGTTATGTGGCCTGTGCCCTAACCACTGAGCTATGGGTGCAGAGCCGGAATGCGCATTTTTGCAGTTTTTGGCCAGGCTGGGTTTAAACCTGCCACCTCCATGGAGCCGGCGCCCTACTCCTTGAGCCACAGGCACTGCCCCAAGGAATGCGCATTTTTTAAAGGAGATTTTTCTTGTACATCCACATTTATTTATTTATTTTTGAGTCAGAGCCTCAAGCTGTCTCAAAAATGACTCTCCCTGGGTCAAGTGCTATGGCATCACAGCTCACAGCAACCTCCAATTCTTGGGCTTAAGCCATTCTCTTGCCTCAGCCTCCCAAGTAGCTGGGACTACAGGTGCCCACCACAATTCCTGGCCTTTTTTTTTTTTTTTTTTTGGTTGCAGTTGTCATTGTTGTTTGGCAGGCCCAGGCTGGATTCGAACCAGCCAGCTCTGGTGTATGTGGCTGTCACCTTAGCCGCTTGAGCCACAGGCACTGAGCCGTACATCCAGATTTAGAAACTACTTCCCTAAATCATACTCTGAGTTCTAGTTGTGTTTCCACTTCCTCCCTGTTTCTAAAGAAGAGAGAGATCCTCTGAGGGTCCCGCTGTCTCACCCAGGGTAAGTCGAGTGGGAAGAAATGAGGTCCAGGTAAGGTGTTAAAGCCTTACTCTTTCAGGAACCCAACTGCTTAGAAGCCACTTGTCTTTGGTGAGGCTGAACCTCAGTTTCTCCATCTCTGCAATGGGGGTGAAGCTAACTGTCAGTCTACCACCCATGCGGTCATAGCTGGAAAACAGAGAGGAGCAGGTTGTGCACATGCAGGGATTATGCCATGGGACAAAGGATGGCCTATAATGGGGAGGAGGAGGGATCAAAGCCTGGCTCCAGGGGGAAGGCTGTGCACCTGGGCTGAAGCCTTGGTCTCGGTGGCTCATTGGGAATAATTACTGTGGTAATTATGAAGATTGCACAGGCAAATGGATCCTGGTTTACATTCCGCTCCCTTGCAAAGGTCATCTGTAATTGTCTGACTTCCTTCCCACAGTGGGTAGGAGGCTGCAGTGGGGGCTGCCAGGGGGTCTCTGGGCTGCAGGCCCAGAGTGGTGGGGGCATGGAGGCCTCTTGGGGTGATTTCTGCCAGCCTGAGAGGGAGGCAGGCAGATGAGCTCCTGGTGCAGAGGCTCTCAGCCTTCTCCTCCTGGCTGTGCCCCAGCTTCCCAGCACCTTCAGCTGTGCTGGCTGGAGATGGGACACACAATCTTGCTGACCCATGGGGGGACTGAGGCTGAGGCTGAGGCGGTGGCTTGTCCTGCCTATGACTCTGTCTGGAAGCCTCGGCTCCACACCCTTAGTCTGCCTTGCTCCCTTTGCTGATTGTCTTTCTCGAGAAAATGAAAGGGAGATCAGACAAAATGAAAGGCCCCTTCCAGTTCTGGATTCCTGATTCCTGGACTCCATATTTTGCTCCCCAAGTTTTTTGGACCAAAGTCTTTGGACTTTTGAGCTGAGTTTGAATCCTGTCTCATTCCTACTGTGTAATTGGGCAACTGACTTCACCTCTCTGACCCCCAGTTTCTGCTTTAAAATGATAAGAGATAATGGCATGCATCTCTTAGGGTTGTTGTTGAGTGTAAAGGAGATCATTCCTTCTTCCACTGAAGTCTTGAACCCCTCAGAATCATCCATGAAGGTTGGTTGATTCCAGTTTTTTTTTTTTTTTTTTGAGGCAGAACCTCAAGCTTTCACCGCAGATAGAGTGCTGTGGCTTCACAGCTCACAGCAACCTCCAATTCCTGGGCTCAAGCGAGTCTCTTGCCTCCACCTCCCAAATAGCTGGGACTACAGGCACCCGCCACAACGCCTGGCCATTTTTAGGTTGCAGCCGCCATTGTCGTTTGGCGGGCTGAGCTGGATTTGAACCTGCCAGCTCAGGTGTACGTGGCTGGCACCTTAGCCCATTGAGCCACAGGTGCCAAGCCCCTGCCTGGCTTCTTTGTCTGCCCAGTGTATACAATGAGCTCTAAATCAATGAAGACATGTCCCATGTCTTTACCAGAGTAAGCCAGAAAGAAGAGCATTTACAGTGACCAGGAAGACATTCCAAAGAGGTTTATTAGCCATACACTTGGGGTTGTGATCATCTCTGCCTCAGAGGATTAACTATGATCACTGTTATAAAACTTTAGACCAGGACCTGGCACAGGAAATGGTACTAGAACTTTTGTTAAAAAGTGGTGGAAAGGTTCCATGGTGTGGGAAATTTAAAAATTAATAGAATGCAGTCATTTCCTTAAGAACCTCAAAGAGTAGAGGGTACAGGAAGACAGGTCGGAAGATAATTATGATCTATAGCCGTGGTGAATACTGTGTGTAATAAGTAATAGGAGTGTATATTGGGTACAATCAGGAGAAGCCTCAGTGCTTGGAGAGGGGGCAAGAGCAGGGGGTAGAGCAGTGGTTCTCAACCTGTGGGTGGTGACCCACAGGAACTGTATTAAAGGGCCATGGCATTAGGAAGTTTGAGAACCACTGGGGTAGAGGAAGACAGGGTACACTCAGGAGAAGCCTCAGTGCTTGGAGAGGGTGCATCCGTTTAAGGGTGAAAGGGCCATCTACTTGCATTAAGCCCATGAATGGGAAAGACCAGGTCCTAGCATAGCCAGTGTTGTCATTCTGCCATCCTGGTGATGGACGGGGATGCATGAGCAATTGAATTGAGTCTCTGCCATTATTATCCATTGTAGGGATGGACTTTTCACTCAGAGTCAGTAGGCTACAGTCTGCTTAAGTGGTCACACTGATGTAAGGTTTGTGACCTTCTATGGAATTCCCCTGCGATTTGGCATACTCCCATCTGCCTGGGACTTAGGACCAAGCTGGTGGTAAAGGATTTGGGAAAAGGAGGCTTGAATTAAGTGACCCCAGAGCTAAGGCAGATGTGGCTGGTGTCTCTTCCTTTTTTTTTTCTTTTCTTTTTATTATTAAATCATAGCTGCATACATTAGTACCATCAAGGGGTACAATGTGCTGAAATGTTTTCATCAAACTATTTAGCATAGCCTTCAGGGCATTTTCTTTGTTATTGTATAAAGACATTTGTATGCTACATTTAGTAATTTTCGCCTGTACCCTTCTAAGATGTACCATAGGTGTGGCCCCACCAATTACCCTCCCTCCACTCCAACCTCCCCCCCCCACCTCCCTTGCCCCTTTCCCCATATTCTTGTGCTATAGTTGGGTTATAGCCTTCATATGAAACCTATAAATTAGCTTCATAGTAGGGCTGAATACATTGGATACTTTTTATTCCATTCTTGAGATACTTTGCTAAGAAGAATATGTTCCAGCTCCATCCATGTAAACATGAAAGAGGTAAAGTCTCCATCTTTCTTTAAGGCTGCGTAATATTCTATGGTATACATGTACCACAATTTATTAATCCATTCGTAGATCAATGGGCACTTGGGTTTCTTCCATGACTTAGCAATTATGAATTGGGCTGCAATGAACATTCTGGTACAGATGTCTTTGTTATAATGTGATTTTTGGTCTTCTGGGTATATACCTAGTAAAGGAATTATAGGATCAAACGGCAGGTTAATTTATAGATCTCTAAGTATTCTCCAAACTTCCTTCCAAAAGGAACGTATTAGTGTGCATTTCCACCAGCAGTGTAGAAGTGCTCCCTTTTTGCCACATTCACACCAACATCTCTGGTTTTGGGATTATGTGGGCTAATCTTACTGGGGTTAGGTGATATCTCAAAGTAGTTTTTTTTTTTTTTTTTTTTTTGAGACCGAGCCTCAAGCTGTCACCCTGGATAGAGTGCCGTGTCATCACAGCTCATAGCAACCTCCAATTCCTGGGCTCAAGCGAGTCTCTTGCCTCTGCCTCCCAAGTAGCTGGAACTACAGGCGCCCGCCACAACGCCCGGCCATTTTTTGGTTGCACCCGTCAATGGGCTAAGGCGCCAGTCACGTTCACCTGAGCTGGCAGGTTCGAATCCAGCCCGGGTCCACCAGACTACAATTTTTAAAGAAGAGGAAAATGAAAACCAAGTGTGACTGATGGAGAATTATTTCCTTCATTATTTTTTGCTCAAAGAAAAGATATAAATGTCTGAAGTAAAAGGAAGGCATTTTAGTTTACTGTGAACATAACAAATACACTGCCCACAAGTCTGTTACAGCACAGATGAAGTTAGTTCAAAGTGACAGAGGAGAAAAGCACCATTAAGATTTCATAACTCTGCTCTCAAACTCACATTCCAAACACCTGGTGAACTTGCATATTTTAGAAAAGATAGAAAAAAACTTCTTAAAAGGAAATTGAAAAACTTCTGATTGCATACAGGTGTAGCAATCGTATTATAAAAATGATGTGATTTTTAAAGCACACAGAATTTCTTAGAGGTTAGATCTTTATTACTTAAATCATTTGGAATAATCTAAAAGCTTAAAAAGTTAGATAGTGGAGGAAAAAATACTCCTTCTTTGAATGATCTCTAATATTTTTAGCACAACCTTGGAAATAACACAAATCTTGAGTTTCCTTGATCACAGAGACAATATTTTCCTTTTGTTTATAAAATCTGGACAAGAAAAAATATTTTAAGTTGGAGAAAATATATATGTTCAGAATATCTACTTATCATATAAATCATATAAAGAATGCACAATTGTTAATGCTTATTTTATTAATGAGAAAAATCAATGCTTTTTGTTTTATCTGTTTTGTTTTGCTCAAACTTAGATTTATTCTATGATAATTAACAATGTTGGCATTAGTTACCTTCTGAGAATTATCCATATGAATGAAGCTTTTCTACATTTATATTGGGCCTGAAATTCAAAAGAATTATTTTTCCCTTCTAATGTATTTACACTTTTTATTTATATGGGGGTAACTAATACCTGTGTTACTTGAGATAGCTTTGAAAGGCACATAGATTTGAACCTAAAGTAGCTGGAGTTCTTCCTACTAACTTATTTTCTCCTTAAATTAATATTTCAAAAACAAGAAAAAGAACTTCCCTCCATAATGATTGCTTGTTTGAATGTTAAATACAGTGAACTTTCTGTATATGCTCGCAAAAGTTTACTTTTGTTCCAAATTATTCCTTTTCATTATTGCTTTCCATTTCTTATTTCTACTATCTTTATATGTTTGCAAAAACTTGGAAGGATTTTGTTGTGTTTTGTTTTAAGACAGATAAGCAGCTGGGAATAAAACACATTTCAAGAATCTAACAAGAAATGCAAAAGGCAGATATAACTTACTAGTTTTTGAAATCTTCTCTAAAGCGAGGAAATTATTATTAAGTAGGAGTCATCACCCCTGAATTGGTTCACTGAAACATGTCAGTAAGTGGTAAAATCAATGGCACGTTAGGAGCCTACTCTCTCACCCTCAGAAGAGAGCTATGCATTATTTGATTTTGCAAGGAAGGGACAGTCTCGTGAAGCCCTCGGCTGTGACTCTGCATGTCAACTCCCTTTTAAGAAGCATTGAAAGTTTTGTAGTTGTCATTTCATTGTGAACATAAGAAAACAATCCGTGATTGAACATTTGAATTAGGAGCTCAAGTCTTGTTAAACGTCGCCCAATTTCACAGGGATATGTGTGTGTGTTTGGTGTAAATTACAATTGTCTCTCCCATATTACATTGCTGGATTTCCTGAATTTAGGTGCAGCCTTTTTATTTCTTTAAATTAACAGTACATTGTTGAATATATCCATGTACATAGAGATAGCCATGGGACAGCCCAACTTTTTCTGCTTTATCAAGATGATTAGATCTATGCTGAGATTTCTGAGTGTGGTTCATTATGGAAATAGCAGTTGTCTAATCTAGCACATGTTAGCAAAAGTCACACAAGCACCAAATATATCCACGCTTATAAAATCATAAGTTTTACTGCTTCTGGGTTTAATTTTTCAGGTTCCAATGTAATGTGTAGTGGTGCTCCAAACAAATAGTTATGTAGACTACTCTAACCGACCTACTTGTAAAGCTTCCAGATCTACAATTTTCAAATTGGCGTGCAAAGTATGTCATAGGAGTTTTGCAAGAATTAAAAATAAACAATTTACCATACAATAGCTTCTCATCCTAACTGTTTTATCATGGCTTTTAAAGCTCTCTGAAATCATGTTGGAAAAAATTTTTTACCAATCTCTATGATGCTGGAAGAGGGTATCATCAAATATATATGGGGGAGCAGCCAAAAATGCATTCACATTGTAAGAAATTAAAAGAACTCATTAAAATTGTAATACTTGAGTCATGCATATGTAAGAGATACAATATACAAGACAAAAAATGTTATCAGTTTATATTTAGTATTATAATTTTAATACAATTTTTCCTTTCTTAAAATTTGTCTACGTTTTTATGGTACCTTGTGCATTTTGTGTCCCCATAATTCCAGGTGTATTTTTGGTGTATTTTATATATATATATTTTTTGGTATATATATATATATATATATATATATATATCTCTTTAATAAGCATTCCTATAATGAATGGGCAAAACTTGCTTTATGTGTACTAGAATCTAGTGCTAGAATGAGAAATTTTACATCTTCTAAGGAAAAGTTCATGTTGGCATGAATCTGGTCATTGTGAAAAATAATCACTAATACTTTTTTAAAAAAATCTACTTTTCTTTTGAAACAGAGCCTCACTCTGTCATCCTGGGTAGAATGCCATGGTGTTGTTATAGCTCACAGCAAACTCAAACTCTTGGGCTGAAACGATCCTCTTGCCTCAGCCTCCTTAGGATCTGGTACTATAAGCATGTGTCACTGCTTGGCTAGTTTTGGGGCGGGGGGTTTGTTTTCTTTTCTATTTTTAGAGGGGATGCATTTTCTCTTTCTCAGGCTGGTCTCGAACTCCTGAGCTCAAGCAATCCACCCACTTTGGCCACGCAGAATGCAAAAATCTATGCCCTCCAAATCTACTTTTGATTAAAAGAACTTAAGTACTGCCTAAACATGGATAGATTCCTATTTCTATCATATGTGATGTTTGGAGGATAATCTAAGATATGGTCATTATTTTATCCCTTATATATTCAAAAATTTCTATTTTCAAAGAAATTATCCTATATTTGCTGAATGCATATAGATAAAATATATCTAGAATTCCATTAAAAATATGACATTTATGAGTATTGGTTGAGCAAAGATTTGATAAACTGATATGTTTTTGAGGTTCTAGTTATATTATTATATTTTTGAATGCCCTAGAAACAACATATGCATAGTTGTGATAAATTAACTATACGATCTTCTGGAAGGTATTTGAGACAAGTGGGGCATATATGAATGAAAGAGATCTTAAACAGTTACATTGTTAGAAAACTGTTTTAAAATTACTCTTATATGAGTGCAATAGGATTAGGATGGTTTAATGTTCTAGATATACACATATGGACGAAATGAAACATGGACATAGTCTCTTTCTAAGTGGGTTCTGACTAAGCCATAGACATTTCAAGTACATCACCTGAAACTTGTAATTTTTACAAGGGCCCCTCTTTGTCATTAGCTCTAAATTCCAAGTGTTGTCTCTCTGGAGCATGGGATTATAAAAACATTTGTTTAGCTTTTTTAAGTGCTGTCTGGTGAGTTTTACACTCTTGTTCTCCACATACACAGCATTTGGCCAATGCCCATGTAGTATTTGCATACAGCAAGTTAGACTCATTTCTCTTTGATTTCTTTTTTCCCATAAATGCTGGTCCCTCAAGTCTTCCCTTCCTGGCTAACTCCGTTGTTTTTCAATGATCGCTCCCTAAAAAAAAAAAAAATCTAGTTTTCACACTTATTCTTAGTTGGAGGAGGAGATTAATATAAGCTACTCCAAATTGCCTGCAACAGACAACGGAATGATTCTTTTCAACGTTAAATATATAATTTTGTATTTCAGGGCATGTAGCTTAAAATGAGCTTCTTGGTAAGATTTTTGATGTGTTAGGGCCAATGGGAAATTCGGAGCAATCATTCTAAATATTGTTCTAGACTTCGGAAAAATGCTTTAATTATGTTTTGGCCACTCAAATTTTCTTTCTAAGTTTCTAATACTTCAGACCTTCTGATGAAGGTCCTGATACTTGAGAACAAAATGTATTCTTTGTTTTTGCTCAGAACTGAATTGTGTCCTCCCCAAATTGTATATGTAAAAAGCCTAAAGTCCAGTGCAATGGCATTTGAAGGTAAGACATTTTGGAGGTAATTAGAGTTAGATGAATTCATCAGGGTAGGGCCTTCATAGGAAAAGTTGTGGTTTTATTCAAGGAGGAAGAGGAAGTTTGTGGTCTGTCATCTGAATTTAAAAATGCACCTCCATAAACCAGGATGTGAGCCCTGACCCTGAACCTATTAGCCCAATGGTTCTCAACCTTCCTAATGCCATGACGCTTTAACACGGTTCCTCATGTTGTGGTGACCCCCACACAAGAGGAGCAGTGTCTCGGTTCCTAAGACAATCGGAAATACGTGTTTTCCAATGGTCTTAGGCGACCCCTGTGAAAGGGGAAAGGATTGTTTGACCCCCAAAGGGGTCAGGACCCACAATTTGAGAACCGCTGTGTTAGGCCAACACCTGGATCCTGGGCTATCCGATTTCTAGAACTGTGAGAATAAATGTTCACTGGTTAAGACCTCCAAATATACTGTTTGAGTCTTACTTCCCATCGGGGTCTCTAAGTACACTTGTATGGTCACTTTCCTTCATGTCAGGTGAGATCCCATATTACAGGCACACTCATATCAGTGTTAGAGGCCTTAAGACATCAGTGATTATCTTGAATTTTATAAAAATACTCACCGTTTTTCCTAGTACTTCATTTTTATATTGATAATTTACATTATTAAGTCACTGGCATGTAATTTTAATGGGAGGGAGGTTCAATCTATTATATAATAATTTGTTTTATATAGCAGAACCCTGAAAAAATATTGAAATTAAGTGAGGTTATATACATATTTTAATCTATAAAGTAATGATTATTATATGAATGTATATGTTAAAATATGTCATGCATAAAATATATAATATAAACTAGATACTTGTGTTTAAGCATATCACCTACAAACACCTGTAAATTATAAACAGTAAACTAATCACACAAGTATCATGTATATATGTGTATTACGTACACAAACACAAAACATTATAGCAAACTGACATATCATATCCCTATTCAATAAAAATTATTCCATAACTATTTCTAGTGACACAGGAACAAACCTGAGAAGAACCAGTTCATTCTCAAACAGTTTTCTAGATTTATATACATGATGCATCAGTGCTAGAGCAAGATGATGTATCTATTAAGTGATGAGTTGAAAGTTTATTATTTCCTCTAAAGTGAGATAAACATACCCTCTAAGTCTGATCTTTTCTGAGCCCCCATGTAGATGTAACCATTCCTTTGTATTTCTCTTGGGGTCCTTATCTGAGTATCCCTTGTTTTAGGCATGTAACCACTTCTTCAGGTATCTGATTGTAAATTCTCAGAGCATTTGTCGTAGTTCCTGAGACAGCAACATTTTTGATTTATTCATCATTTTGTTTTCTGTAATGTCTAGCCAAATTACTTGCTCATTATAGATGCAGTCTATGAAATTAAATTTGGATTTTGTTTTGATAGCATGGTAGAGAGTCACAGAAGTATTAATTTTCAATTAAAAAATTAGAGGGAACATATGGCTTCTTTTTTTTTAAATCTTATTCTTTGCATTGGGCAGTTTACTGATGAAAATTTATGATCATACAACAAAATAAAACTGTGAAGTTATTATTAAAAACAAATCAATTCAGACAATGGAGGTATAAACTTTAAACTTCAGAAGTGAAATAACTTTGAAAGCCACTAGTAAGCAATGTGATTTTGTTTTATGGCACACAGTATAGCATTGTATAAATATCACAAACTCCTCCATGTTTACCTGACAGCTGGGTTAGAGTCACTGTGGGGATAATAATTTCATATTCGCAATACATATTTAACAGTTAAACATTTATATTGCTCTGAGGTAGAGTTTTGTACAAAACTATCTTATATTTTTATTTCATCAAAAGAAAATATTTACACTTCCAAACCAAAATATGTCCTATGCAGATGGGGATACATTTTTCGCATGTATCATTTGACCGTTATATTATAATGAATATGGGCAGAATCCTCACTAAATATTCAGAGGCATTTTGAGGCCTTGGGTTACTTCCCATTTCTCTATTGATCCTCTATGTAATCTAAAGAAAGTGTCTTAGCTGCTCTTTAAAAACTTACTGTGATTACAAAGTAATGATGACATTGCCCATTTTTAAAATGAAATAACAAGAACATATATTTGGGGCTTCTTTTTAAATAGAGAATTGTTAAAGAATTATGAATCCAAAGTCAGATTTAGACACAAAACTTTGTGGTAAAGTTAATTGAAGGAAGGGATCCATTATTCATGATTTTCCTACCTCCTGTCTCCTGTCCTGAGTCCGTCTCATTTCATACTGTTCTCATAGACTTATTCTTAGCTAAGGTAAGAATGGTTAATGATGGCTTACGCATTGTCCTTGAAGGAACAATTTTATTTTCATAATGATAACCATTTTAAAACTTGATTCATTCGTTAATCTAAAGAGATGGATGGCTCCCATTTACATGATACGTTTGGACAGTTGCTTCTAAGTGCAAATGTGTATGTATGGGACTTGCTTATTAAGTGCCTTTGAAGACCACCATTTCTACGAGTGAGTGCTGGAGCTCACAAAAACAATAGTGAGCCGAGAAGACTAAGTTTGTTCCTGCAGGGTTTACAATGTGAAATCAGGGTATAAAGAATAATTTAATCAAATAACGAAAATCAATCAAATAATCACAAACATGCCCACACTTATTTATGTGCATATGTATTACTGCCTTAAGTGATATAATTACCAAATGGAGGGTGATTTTTAGATTATATGAGCAGAAGACCTAACCTGATCTGGAGAGAAAGGATATCTATGAGAGTTTCATTTCTATAGCTGGAGGACTAGATACTCAATGATATTGAACATGAAGGCCTGTTTTACTCATACAACATTAAGATTATAATACACAAAATACTTGAAAAAATTAACTTGTCAATAAAATGAGTCTAATTAAAGCAATGCATATGATTCTTAGAAACTCTTAATAGTCTGGTATTATAACAAACCATACTACTTATTAAAAAATCCTGGGTTTTATTGTTTTTATTTTGTTTTCTCTTTCATTGCTATTTCAGTATGTTAAGCTTTGATTGGTCAACTTGATTCACAGTTGCAATTTTCTGGAAAGAAATACTTTAAAAAATGTGATCCTGGGGAACTGAAGACTAGACAAATCTCCTTGAGAAATGTAGGTCACTAGAAAGGCACGTTCATTGGGCAAGCAAAGGACAGTATCAGAAGACCTCACAGTACCACATAAAATGTAAGCGTAGTCTGATACTTCCTACAGTGTGCACCATAACACACACAACATAAGGTAGCAGGATTGGCTGAAGTCTGGAGAAGCTCCCCAGTGTGGGGAAAGGGTAAACAAGAGACCCTCAGTCGTCCTCTTTCCTCCCAGACTTCTACAATCCTAGCCACCGACTCGCCTTGACAGCTGTAGGCCCTAAGACTAACTCAGGTAGCTACCTGGAGACCAGTGAAGGCATTATTTCAGAGACAGAGCTCACACAGGGCGCACAAACTCCTGAATCCTAAACAGTAGCAGTAGGGGGCTGTTTTCAGAGTGGCCCTCTTTTGACGCACCCTGTCTTGGGCCTGAATCAGGAACCATGGGAAATGACCCCCACCGCCATTTACCGTAAGGCCAAGTCACTAGCAAGATATGTCCCCTTAACTCCAGCTGCCTGGTTCCCACTGAAAGCAATCCTGCCTGCCTTAGTAGCAGGGCTGCAGTGCAACTGCTGTTGCCCCCAGCTAAGCTTGTTGCAGTGTCCTGGGAATTACCCTGCCCCTGACTACCATATCCAGTGCCTGCACTAGAGGGCCTGAAGTAGAGAAGGTCTGCCAGGCTAGTTCTATTCCCCTAGTACCTGAGCACAACACCCAGGGGCCTGAGCATCTCCCAGCTCCGTTCATTACTGTTGGTATCTGATACTCTTCTCACTATCTGAGATTGGCCCACTCAACCTGCTTATACCACCACAGCTGGCACCCATGCTCACTTCCAGCCAGCAGTGAGCATGGGGGCTGACCTACCCAGCCCTTTGCAGCAGTGATCAGCACCAGCATGGATCATTTGGTCCAGGAAGATTATACCACCACTGCTACTATTGTCACCCGCACCACACTTGCTGCTTATGGCATGAGGAACCCATCTACTGGCCTGGTCCTTTGCTGCCATTCCTGCCCCCAAACCAGCTGCCTGGAGGCCTGAGACTCATCCTGCTGCCAGCATACACTCCCTTGGGGCCAAAGGGCAGAAACATTCATTCGATTGCTGCCACCACAAGACTGGCCTTCCTGGTGTCCCAGTGCCCAGCAACATGTCACCACATCTCCACTAAAAACTACACCTTAAGCCATAGATAAAATCATAGAGACCACTGATGCTGTTTACAGTCAAAGAAATAGTATACTGTACTACTGCACACAGAATCAGAGCCAAAGAGCCTCACCCAACCAACACCATAAAGGAATGGAACAAGAAATTCCATGCACACGGAAACCAAAGGTGGGCAGGAGGAGCTACACGTACATCAGATAAAATCAAATTTAAGCCACAAAGATAAAAGGATCAATTTAATAAGAGAATATAATAATTCTAAACCTGTATGCACTCAACTCCGGAGCACCCAGATACAAAAAGCAAATATTAGATCTAAAGGGAGAGATAAATTGTAATATAAAAAGAGCTAGAAACAGCAACTTTGCATACTTAGCATTGAATAGATCATCTAAACAGAAAATTAATATAGAAACATTGGACTTAAATTGTACATTATACCAAAAGGACATAACAGTCATTAATAGATTATTTCCAATTCCATGAATGAACTGTGTCCATTCATTGATACATTCATTCACTTTGCCCCGGCGAAAGGGACTGTGTTAGTTCATTGATACATTCATTCACCTTGCCCCCAGCGGAAGGGACTGTGTTCATTCCTTTTCTGGTCAAGGAACCCATACACCTATTACACCCCAAGACTAAAAGCCTAAAGGGGGAGAAGGGGAAAGACCGGGAGAGAAAGGGAGAGAGCTTTTCTCTACCCACTTGAGTTCTCTCTCTACCAGGAGCTTTAGTGTTTTCTGTATTCTTTTCTGTAAATAAATTCTGTCTTACCCCTGGAGAAAAATAAAAAAAAAAAAAAAAGAAAGAAAATGCCATGAAGGCTATGTTAAACAGTTTGATGCAAACATTACAGATTGTATATGAAACCAACACATTGTACCCCTTGATTGCACTAATGTATGCAGCTGTGATTTAATAAAAAAAAAAAAGAAAAAAAATATATAATAAAGTTCCAGTTCAGTTTTTAAAAAAAATAGATTATTTCATCCAATAGCTACAGAATACGCATTGTTCTCATCAGCACACTGAGTATTCTCCAGGAAAAACCATATGTTAGGAATAAAACAAGTTTTAAAAGATCAAAATCATATTAAGAATCTTCTCAGACTACAATAGAATAAAACTAGAAATCGCCAAGAAGAAGCTGGGAGACTGCACAAATACATGTAATGTAAACAACATGCTCCCGAACAACAGCCAAAGAAATAGTATACTGTACTACTGCACACAGTAAGGAGAAATTAAGAAGAAATAAGGAAAAAAGCTTCATAAGACAAATGAAAATCTTTCTTTAAGGCTGCATAATATTCCGTGGTGTACATATACTACAATTTATTAATCCATTCATGGTCGATGGGCACTTGGGCTTCTTCCACGACTTAGCAATTATGAATTGGGCTGCAATAAACATTCTGATACAGATATCTTTGTTATAATATGATTTTTGTTCTTCTGGATATATACCTGGTAGAGGAATTATAGGATTGAATGGCAATTCTATTTCTAGATCTCTAAGTATTCTCCAAACATCTTTCCAAAAGGAATGTACTAGTTTGCATTCCCACCAGCAATGTAAAGATGCCATTTCGTGTTTATATTTTTTACCGTTTCAGCCTTATTTGTATACACTAAAAGTTTGGACGTATGAGTTATATTTCCTTTATTTATCTTTTGCTCACTTTTCTTATATCTAGCACAATGATGAGAAAATGATGTGTGCTCAAAAATTTTTGTTGTTTGATTGATTGGAATAACTGCATACTATCCGTTTATTTTTGTCATTAGCTGACAGGCTCAAGCTTCAGAGATCCAGTTAAATGCCTTGTTATCAAGTTGCCAAGAGCTGATGCGAATAGAAGCTATCATTCCAAGAGTGGGAAGACTCATTAACTCAAAAGGGACTGCCAAATATTAAGAAATTATGGATATTGATGAACTTATGAAATTTGATTTATTCTTTTGTATTCAAACTATACTTAACAATGAATCTAGAAATAATTTTAGGTACAAGAAAAATTATCACTTTCTTAGAGCTGTCACCTTATTTCACTATTAAAAAGTTTTAAAGAAAGAAATCACATGATTTAGCCAAAACCATGTTCCTGAACAATGAGGCAAGGAAGAAACAGAGAGGAATTGGGAAAAAAATTCTTAAAACCAAAGAAAATCAAAAGATACCAAAAAACATACAGGATGAAGAAAAGCAGGCGAAGAGGGAATTTTTTATAGAAAGAAAGGCAGAAAGATTTCAAATAAATAATCTAACAATGCAATTCAAGGAATTAGTATAACAAGAACAAACCAAGCCTTCAAATAAGTAGAATAGAAATAATAATGATCAGAGCAGAACTAAGCAAAAAAAGGCAAAAAACTACAAAGAATCAATGAAACCAACAAAAGTTGAGTTTCTTTGAAAAGCAAATAAAATCAATGAAACACTTGCTATACTAACCAAGAAAAAAGAGAGAAGACCCAAGTAAGCAAAATCAGAAATAAAAAAGGAACGATTACAACTGATGCCACAGAAATACGCATACAGAAGATCATCAGAGCCTATTATGAAGCTATATCATTAACAAACTAGTAAAATTAGACAAAACTGATACATTTCATACTACATGTGAAACACAGAAGAATAAAGGTTAACTTTTCATATGATTTTGAGGGGTTTATTTTTTGGTTGCTTGTATCCTCAAAGATTTGCCTTCTCACTGATTTAACCTTTATTGATCATGTTAATCCCCAGCTGAGTTATTTAGAATAATTTTTTGTTTTTTTCCCTTTCTTTTCCTAAAGACATTTTATTTTCTGTGAAATCAAAAGTAGTTGATTTCCATAATTTCAGATTATTTTCTTTCTACTCTTTTTTTTTGTTTGTTTTTGTTTGTTTGTTTTTCTTTCTACTCTTGAAATTTCTCTTGTTCTCCTTCTTTCTCTCTCCCCTCCATACCACACACCCCACATTTTATCTGTATTTACCTTCATAGACTTCAGAAAATTGCATATGTCCAAGACACACACATGTTCTCTCTCTCTTTTTCTCAAAAGTATTGGATAAGAAACACGTTTCTTATTTTATAATGGTTCCCAACTATAAGCATAACATTTTACTTTTTAAAATGGGGCCTCATTTAATTCTACTTAAAAAACCAAAAAATGAAAAGGGAAAGGAAATTATGCCTCCATAGGATGGTAAATTTGTCCACAGAAAAGCCACCTAGAGGGTGGTGAATGGAAAGGTTAGAATTTGTGATCAAATTTTCACACTGCTAGGTTGTTACATTCCTAGCCAAGTATTTGGCTTTTCAAGTAGGCCTATCTTATGTTCTGTTTTTTGCTGATTTAAAAGAATCAGAGCCTTTATCTGTTTAGTATTTGTTTTAAAATATAAAACGTTAATAAAATTAGTAATTTGGCTGATCTGCATATGCATTGTGTAGATAGTGGCCAGCCCTGACAATTTAGACAGTCAAGCAAATACTTTCATTACTGCGAGCGTAGTGTGTGCAAATGGTACTGTCAAATTTTGAGTATCTCCAGCCCTCTGCTGAAGATTGTTGAGTAATTACTGCTGAGGGCTAGTACTTCCTCTTCAAGTGATACTGGTCAGCAGAGATCAATGCTAGTTTTTGCTCTTTGGTGGTGATCCAAGAATATAAAAAGTGAACATCTGGATTTTCATCAGTTTCAGCCGTGCTGAAAAAGTCTCTATAGTGTGTGTTTGTTTTTATAGATTCATACACATTCCCCAAATGTTTTTTTTTTATTTTTGTTATTATCAAATCATAGCTGTGTACATTAGTGCAATCAAGGGGTACAATGTGCTGGTTTCATATACAATCTGAACTATTTTCATCAAAGTGATTAACATAGCCTTCATGGCATTTTCTTAGCTGTTGTATGAAGACATTTGTATTCTGCATTTAGTAAGGTTCGCCTGTACCCTTCTAAGAAGACAGGTCCACAGTCTACAGACACATGAAAAATGCTCACCATCCTTAATCATCAGAGAAATGCAAATCAAAACTACTTTGAGATATCACCTAGTAAGATTAGCCCACATAACAAAATCCCAAAACCAGAGATGTTGGCGTGGATGTGGAGAAAAGGGAACACTTCTACACTACTGGTGGGAATGCACACTAATACTTTCCTTTTGGAAGGACATTTGGAGAATACTTAGAGATCTAAAAATTGACCTGCCATTTGATCCTATAATTCCTTTACTAGGTATATACCCAAGTCTTGTTTTCCACGGCAGCCACATTTCAAAACCATAAACTTTACCTCATTACATGCTAAACCTAAACAAAATGACTTTTCATCTTACATGGGAAGTTCTAGTACTGTGAATCAAGTCACTTTTCCAAACACATGTCTAATTCTTCATGTAACTCTAATTCCTCTTCTTCCTGGGAATCATGACATTTGAGAAACACTCTAAAAATGTCTGTGCTCACTATTTAATGGTAATTAACAACTCTTAGGTGGGTTATTTTTTCAGTCTTTGGAAAAGAACCTCCCCTCCCCACCAAAAAATTCTTTCTAAAAAGTAATTGTAATCACTCTTTGACGTATGAGGTCCCACAATTAAATTTGTGAAGTCATCCTAGAAAAAGTGCTGCATGCCTCATTGCTGAATATCACTACAGTCGTCTTCAAAGTATGCCTCTTGGGAAACTATGCACTGGCCTCACAAGATGCCACTATAGTTGTCCACAAATTACTTCTCTTGGGGAGCTAAGCCCTGAAGGTTGATTGGAAAGTCAGCCTTTAAAAGCACTTTATCCAGGGTGAATTCGCCAACTTAATTGACTTCATAGTTGGCATCTCGGAAGTACAGATAGCTTTATTCACAGAAGGAATCAGAAAAAAGTGGCAGGTAACGCAATGTGATCCTCACTGTTTAGGCAGTCAATGTCAAATCTGGACAGGTAAAATAAAGTTTCTTTGGAAGAATTTTGTTTTTTTAAATTTTTGCCTCGGGTGCCACGACCTCAGTCCAGTTCATGGAACTTCCAACTCCTGGGCTTAAGCAATCTTGCATCAGCCTCCCCGGGAGCTGGGACTACAGTGCCACCACACCTGATAATTTTGTTATTTTCTATTAAAAATAGACAAGTTAGCAGGGTGTGCTCAAGGTGATCTCGATCTCCTGAACTCAAAAAATGTTTCCTCCTCTGTCTTCCAAAGTGTTAACTAGGATTTTGAGTGTGAACCATCATGTCCAGCCTTGAGAATTTTTTTTTTAATGTCTCTATTCTTGGATGATTTTTTTCATAGTTTTAATTTGTCTTTTCAAAAGGACAAACATTTAACATAACTGAGTTTGCAACCAATATCACTCCTTCTTCTCTAAAAATAAAAATACTCTTCATATTGAGTTCACTTACTACCTAGAGCTATTTTTGGCTCCATGTTAAATAAATCAGCATTAAATGGAAGAAACCAAATTTAAATGCTGTATGACATACTCCCACAGCCCAACGAATAAATGGCTAGTCACCTTAGTCCTCGCAGGCTGCTCTGACAAAATGCCATCAAATGGATGGCTTAGAAACAGCAGCATTTACTTGTCCTACTTCTGGAGGTCGGACAATCCAAGACTAAGGCTTCAGCAGAGTGCATGTCACGGAAGTTCTGCTTCCTGGCACGTGCGTGTCACCCAAATATGTCCTTGCATGGTTGAAGGGACCAGCCAGTTCACTGTGGCCTCTATTACAAGGGCATTAATCCCTTATAAAACATAAAAAGTGGACTAACCACCTCCCAAAGGCCGTGTTTCCTAATTCAAAGACATGGGTATTTAGATATGAACATTTAAATTTGGGAGTGAAACAAGCATTCAGACCATAGAACCAGTTTAAACTTTTTAATATTTTAACATGAACTTGAAGCACATTTCTCATTTTCAATTTAGGCCTTATGGAATCCATCTAGGAAGAGATGGGTTTTAAATTTTTCCATGTACTCTGTATTAATTTTTTCATGTACTCTGTATTTTTCCACTTACCTGTATTAAATTTATTATTAGCTATTGATAAGTGGTAAATCATAATTTACTTTCCTGGTATACCTGTGTGTTTTTCTATGCCTGTAACAATTTTGTAAAGGAATATATTTACCATTATTCAAACATATCTAACATTGTTTCTTATCCACATCTGTTATATACTGACTTCATTTTCAGGTATTATTATTTTTGTTTATCTTTCTTTTTAAAATTACCTATAATCACTATATTTTATAATACTTTAATTGGTCAGACTATTCAGGTGTTTCTAAGATGAGGGCAACAGCCCAGTTGCATCAGAACAGGGACTGTGAAGTTCTAATTATCAACATTTCACCTTCCTTCTACCAACTGCATGCGGTAACAGAAGTCCATTTGAATCCTGTGTAACACCTTGGCCTGTTTGGTCTTCAATTTGTAGCCAACATATGGTGAGTGGCTTTGGAGAAGACTCGCCAAGCTGGCAGGCAGCTGTTGATGTCTCTGAGCTCACATGCCCCATTTAAGTCATACACTTCCAATTTGGAGCCTGAGCCTTGCCTGCCTGCGCTGAAATGTGAGAAGGTCCAGATTTTTTACAGCTTCTAAGCCTCCCAAACAGGCATAATTATCAGTACTCCAAAAAGCTAGGAATATAAGCCAAATGCAAACAAATTAGGGAGTGAGAGCTGAAGAGCTACAGCTGTTAGGTCAAGCTGGGTGCAAAGTGGTTTAGGATTTTCAGAAATTGGAGAAGAATGTCACCACAGTGAACTTTCAGTGATAAAGAGATTTTGCTTTTTAGCACTTTTCTTTCCAGTCCTGGAAGGAGTCAGCTACAAAGGACAATGACTTTTTAATAAGTATAGATGTGGTAAAAATAGTCGGGCAGAAATGGTAAAACTTTTGTGAAGTAAATTATATGATAATTTGTTGATTGCAAATTTTCAGCTGTAGGAATAACTGGAAATAATAACCAATGATTATTTTAAAATGTATACTCTGCACCCATTATTAGAAAGCCTACTTAATCAGAATTAGAAAATCTGTTTAATCTTCTTTCAACAATCATATTTTAGAGTTTTTCTCCTGAATGTAGAGTTTCTGATTTCATGCTTCTCATGAGTCTCTCCTAGCTAGTCCTTTTCTTTCCTGGAAACATTGCTTACCAGGACTGACAGACAAATGAAAAGCTTCAGTCAAATTTCAATTTTCATATGGCACACCTTTCAGCCTCTGATTTGGAGACAAATTCTTAATTTAATTTCTGTGGAGATGGGTTTTTTGGGGTCCAAAGGAGCTGGTTGAGCAATGAATGGAGCACAGGAGAAGACCTCAGGGAGCGGGGAGGACTTCAGAAATCATACGCCCATCTAGAGGATGCATCCGGTCTCAGCTTCAGCTGAGTTTGTTGTTATTGTAGTTAGGCCAGGGCCTTAACCTGAGGACTCAGAAAGCTAGATTTTTATATATTATGTGATTTTTTACATGTTCACAAAATTATTTTTTCTACTTTTAAGAACATATTATTATTCTTAAATGTATGGCCAAGACAAATGTCACGTGTTCTCACTTATACATGAAATCTAAAAAAGGGCACACACGGACATAGAGTGTGAAACAACAGACAATGGAGAGGCAGAAGTGTGGGGCTGGGGGAGGGGCCAGGTGATGGGAAATCCCTTAAAGGTACAATGCACATTATGAAAGTGATAGATACTTGAAAAGCCCTGATCTGTCTCTGTAACAAAAGTACACTTGTACTCCATAAACCTATAGCCCCCCAAAGATATTGCCAACATAAAGCTGCGAAGCCCTCTCAAGGCCACATTTAGCCTGACAGCCATCAATATACAAACTTTGCTCTAAGATGAACAACATTTTACTAGAGTTTATTCCTAAAAAAAAATTCAGAAATGTGGGGTTGCTATTTGTAGATTGGCAAATTTTATTACTCATGACCTCAGCTTCTCCTCAGTACATTCTCTCTGGAAACTATCCTCAACGTTTACTCACATCCTTTTCATGGGGTTCAGTTAGTAACCTTCTTCCATCAGTTAGAAGGTTATGTCGAACAGTTGGATGAAAATATTTCTATATGAAGCCAGCACATTGTATCCCATGATTGCACTAATGTACACAGCTATGATTTAATAAAAAATAAAAATAAAAAAACAAAAAAACAGCAAAAAAATTATAGTTTTTTAATATTTCTTATGTCTTTAAAGTCTACTCTACCTTCTCTACCATTGTTTTCATTATCTTTTAGTCAGATGTCATCATCCCTTTATTGGGAATCTCACCTATTGATCGTTTTCTTTTTCTTTTTTTTTTTTTTTGAACTTTATACCTTCATCATTTGTTAAAGCACTAAGTTTACATATATATGACCCCAGGGAATAATTTACCCACAAATCTAAAACTATGTTAATATTCTTTATCATCAACCTCCCCAAATTAAATATCTGACACGTGCTTTATTGTGGTATCCCGAAGATGAAAAATAAATCACTTCTACCTTTCTTTGAATTTTTAAGAAGGCTTTTTGGCAATGGCAAAAATTGTCTTTGTAATATTTTAAAATGGCCTTTCTTTTTTTTTTATTAAATCATAGCTGTGTAAATTCATGTAATTATGGGGTATAATGTCCTGGTTTTATATACCATTTGAAATATTTTAATCAAACTGGTTAACATAGCCTTCACCGCATTTTCTTAGTTATCGTGTTAAGACATTTATACTCTACACTTAGTAAATTTCACATGTAACCTTGTGAAATGCACCATAGTTGTGTTCCCACCAATTACTGGCTCTCCACCCATCCTCTCCCCTCCCCCCCATCTCCTCTTTCTCCTTCTTCTTGGGCTATAGTTGGTTTCTTAGGAGGGCTGAGTGCTATAAATTGGTTTCTTAGTAGGGCTGAGTGCATCAAATACTTTTTCTTCCATTTTTGAGATACTTTGCTAAGAAGAATATGTTCCAGCTCCATCCATGTAAACATGAAAGAGGTAAAGTCTCTGTCCTTTTTTAAGGTTGCATAATATGTGTTCTGCTGTCACTGGTGTAAACTTCTAAATGTTCTATTTTCTAATCTAGCTACTTATGCATTTATTTCAATAAATAATTCATAAATCCCCCTCTTGCAACACTTTAAAGTCTTCTACTATTCCTGGAATATGATATAAACTCTTAGGCATAGGAAGCTTTTTATATTGAGTCAGTAGCAAGTCGGCAATTTTCTTTCTTCCTTTGGAAATAACATACAATATTCATAAATAAGAATCTTCACAACTGGTGTCTTTGGCCAGGGTATTTCTTTTCCATCTGAAATGTCATTCTCTCTCATTCCTTTCATAGCTCCCACCCATTAACCTGGAGGACAGCCACCTAGTCTCTACTATCTTTGAAGTACCTCAAAGTTACTTATTTTTTCAACCCAGAACTAACTCAGAACTTTCAATTAGTAATTCTCTGCCCACCTTTCCCTGTCCTTTGTGAAACTTGGACCTTTCTGTACCACCAGCCAGTACTGAGGATTTTAAGAACATCTTGCGGACACTAGGTCTTTTTGTAGCCACAGTGTTTTCTCTGATTAGAATCTTATGCTCTAGATCACTAATTTCCAACAAGGGATGATTTGACCCCCACACGATATTAAGCAATGTATGGAGAAATTATTGGTTGTAATAAATGGATAAAGGAGGGCTGTATTGCTACTGGCATCAAGTAGGAAGTGCCCAAGGATGAATTAAACATCCTGAAATGTACTGGACTGCTTCCCATGACTAAGAATTATCCAATCCAAATGTTAATAGTGTCAAGGTTGAAAAGCCATGATCTAGAATTGTTCAGGATGTTACTTTACTTTGAAATTTTCTTATCCTGTGACCACTATCTTAGATGATTCCGCATTCTATGTGGAGAATGGCCTTGTACCGTTTCTGTACTGCTTACTTCTTGACTCATTTGTGAGTGTTCTAACCAGTTTGGAGGACAGATTTATCTTAAATCAGAGTGACAAGGTTCATTTGGGGGCATTTTTTGAGACAATGAAATTTTTGCCAGGCAAACAGAGGGATATTTGACAGTGAATCATTTAAAATATGTCATTTGGCCACTGATATGTAGTGAGTTTGTACCAGCATTGTGGGGCAGAGCCGTGCCTGTCGTTGTGGGCGTTTGGAGTTGCAAGATGAAAATTCCAATTTCGAATTATTTCAGCATAAATTAAACTTTGATCTGAATGTTTGTCCCTTTGAAACTTATGTTGAAACTTGGTCCCCATTGCAAATATATTAAGATTGTAGGAAATCTGACCAAGTTATTTGAGAGGTGTGACCTCTTGGAGATAATTAGAATTAGAGGAGGTCATGAGAGTGGGATGTTACTGGCTTTCTAAGAGGAGAGACAGAGAGACTGAGCTAGCAGTTTTGCTCTCTTGCCTTGTGATGTCCTCTGCCATGTTACCAGACAGTGCAAGTTTCCCCCTCAGAAGCTGACTGATGCATCTTGGATGTCCAGACTCCAGAACTGTGAGCCAAAATAAATGTCTTTTTTAAAATAATAAGTAGCCCAGTCTCAGGTACTCTGTTATAGTAATGGAAAACAAACTATGACAATTTAACCGTTTTCCCTTTGTGGTTGAGAGTTTCAGAATAGTAGAATGAAATTAAGAAATTATTAGAACACAAAAAGTAATTCTATGAATAAAATAACATAAATGTAAAACTTAAACTATGAATAAACAAATACCATTTTTTGAAAAAAAAGAGAAAGAAAGGAAGAAAAGAATAAAGAAAGAAAGACAAAAAGAAAGAGGTAATGTTCAAGTTTGAATCAAGAAAGAAGAAAGGGAGGGAAAGGAAATGTCTGGGAATTGGACAAAAAAAATGCATTTTCAGAAAGATGCAATTTTAGGTTTAGGTTATGAATCTAATGAATGACATCACCTTAGACAGGTGCCTTATTTTCTTCCTCTTCCTTAGCTCAAAAATGGATATGGCATTCTGGAAAGTAGATATAAAATATATATGGAAACATTTATCACTGTGTCTGGCACATGGAAAGTGCTAAATACATGTGTAAAAAATAATGTTTGACAATCTTTAAGGCATAACTTCCTTGAAGTGATAGAATGTTCCAAGATACGGTTTTGTAGACCAGAGATATGTGTTTTCTATGAATATATTTGTGCTGGTAGCAGTGAAGTTAGTAAAAGTCTCTGTTCTCTCCTTTTTCCAAAGTCAGTAAAGGATTTAAAGTGAACAAGTTCAATTTCTTCCACTGCATTTCTACTTTTTAAGGTTAAATGTGTTATGGACAGATGCCATTACTAAGTACTTTCTTTTACCAAACTAGTCCATGCCACTGTCATCTGTCACCTAGGCAATGCTGGTTCTGCAGTTGGCTTATTATTTTCTTATTCTTTTAAACTCTACCAACTTAAAAACAATGTTCTCATTTTTTAAAAGGCATTCACCCATTCATTTACTCACTGTTTGAGTCATCTTTAAGTCTTGTGCTGTAAATAAAATAAAATTCTTGCCATGGCTCCCAAGGTCTTGCGTGTTCCCAGTCCTGAGTTTTATGCACTGTCCTCTCCTGTCCCGGCCTCTGTTGCTCTCTGGCTCCAGCGACACCAGATTTTAGACAAGCTTCAAGTGCAGCAGGACGGTGCGCCCCTCAGGGGCTATGCATAGGCTTTTTCTCTGCTCCCCATTGAACTAACTTCTTAGCCTTCATGAATCAACTTAGAAGTCACGCAACTGAAAAAGACTTTTAAAGACTTCCATTTTAAAGTAGATCCTATAATGCTGATCTCAAAATCTGTACTATTGTTATGCCCTTGGTCACTTATCACAAATGCATTTTTGCATATGATTAATTGTCTACCTACATATATTTTGTTCCCCACTCCGGTATAAACTCCATGAAGAGAGAGAACATATGTATGTAGTTTACAACCTTATACCTAGAATCTATTACCATACCTGAGAAAAGTAATTATCAATATTTGTTGGAAGAACAGAAAAAGAAAGAAAGGAATGAACGTTGAAAAGCTAATCAAAATCTGATTTCTTCAAGAATTTGTGAAACTTTTCTTGGGCTTCAGGGAGGTAGGAAGGAAGCACAATAGATGCTTTATATTTCAAGGGTTGATTTTAAAATTATTAATGGAAATGAATGAGCATCAACATAAAAAGATAATTTAGTATTTCATCCCTTGAAGCCTTCTTTTTTTCTTTATATATTATTATATGTCTTCTAAATAATAAACTCTGCCTGGGCTATAGATTATTGTAAAGAAAATATTCTAGAAATACAGGATGGTTTTTGTTTACTTTTTATTCTCAGCTTTGTAGAGAGTATTTGTATGTGGCTCCATATTATTTAGATGATATAAATTATTTAGTTAACTTAGTGATTAATGTTTTCAAATTCGAAACTTGAATTGTGTCACAGTGACATGTTTTGATATCAAAATAATTCTAACAACCCTAACTTCATATAGCTTAGAAGCACTTTTGTCATTGTTGTCACATCTATTATTTAGAGCAAAATTCTGTGGAACAAATTTTATTAACATACATAAAAAATGAGGCTCAAAAGTGCTTACAAAGTTGTTCAAAATCACAGAGCTATTAAGAGACAGGAACAGGAATAAAACTCCAATCACACTTCAACCTCTATATTTATTTTTTCCACATTACCTGTCTTTCCCTACAATTGGGTACCTTTCCTTGTAAATATGTATCATCTATGTATCACTAAAGAGAAATTGAGCATGGTTTTGAGATTTATTTTCTTTTCCTATGCGGTGGCCACATTTCCTAAAACCAACCAAATGTCTGACAGACCTTTTTTTGTGACTATCAGTTGAATAACAGCTACCATATATGTGTTGGGGGGGAAGTACTATGGCTTTCAACTATTCTAAGAGATGTGGAAAACAGAATAAACGTGAGGCATGAATGGTGCATGTGATGAGTGTAAGTTTGGTTCTCCAAAGGTTTGTTGCTTCATGCTACATGGAAACCACTGAAGAAAGCGGTGCGGCCTCTCCAAGAGAAACATGAAGCAGAGCACTAGGCTTACAGACAATCTGGGGAAGCAAATCCTAAGCATGTGGTATTTCCAAGTAAGAACACAAACCAGGATATGAATATTTGAAAAAAATACTGTAAACTCCTGGAAAAAATACTTTTGTGGAAATTCAGGAAAGAGATACATTAATATGAACTGCAGTGTATGACATGGACTCTGAGTTATACTCTATAAAGAGCAGGCGGAAAATGTCTAGGCAGAAAAGAGAATGAGTCAACAGTCTGTGATTGGAGGATCTCATGAGTGTTTTTGGTTAGAGATTTTAGATACATTTTAAGTATGAAATAGTAATAGCCAAATCAATTACAGAGCAAGATGAGATGATGTCAACTCTGTTAAATTGTATGGGTTGGTGGGAGGCCTCAGCAACATCAACTTGTAAGACTTGAGTGCCTTCAGAATTAGATGCTAATATTAAATGTCGTGTTTTGTATATATCTTTATTAGATACACAGTCTTCTGCAACGTTGCATGCAGTCAGCCCAGTGAATCATAGGAACTCTAAGACAGATCAGCCTAGCAAGGGTTTAGTATCTGAGGCTACAAAAAGAGGCATAGTGCTTACAAGACAAGTGTATTCACTAGTTGTCTATGTAAAATTAACTTCCCCAAATGGTCTTAATATATTTGTAGATCGGTATCTTGATGGTTTTAGAATATTGTACTTTGCTGAAAAGATGCAATTAAATTATATAAATTGAGTTTGCTGTCCACTGGGAAAATAAATAAATAAATAAATTATATAAATTGATTGCTAAGTGAAATATGAAAATTTTGAAAACAATATAGAATTTGTTTCATGAAACCAAGGACAATATTGAAGAATGTTTCAGATTACACACAGACTTTTAGCATACATATCCAAATACATGTATAATTATTTTAGTTTATACATATAATGTAGGAGATAGAGAGGGGATTCTCAACATATTTGATTTTTTTTTTCTTTAGTAGAGACAGAGTCTTACTTTATCGCCCTCGGTAGAGTGCCGTGGCGTCACACAGCTCACAGCAACCTCCAACTCCTGGGCTTAGGGGATTCTCTTGCCTCAGCCTCCCGAGTAGCTGAGACTACAGCATATTTAATTTTAATAGTCACAGTTTCACAAGTGACTTAAGAGGTTTATAATATTTTCTGTTTATATAATGAGAATGTCAATATCTACCATATAAAATTGCTTTATTGATTAAATGAAATTACTTATATAGCCTATCTAGAAAGAACTGAAAGAATGTAAATAACACACATTGTGAAGTTAACATTACTTCTTCTCCAAAATTTACATAATAATTAGTTATTTGTTCATTGCCTTTGGGAGGAAAAGAAGACATAAGGCTGTGTTCTTTATAAATGTCAAGAGGCTCATCCATATATTTACCAACAAAATAATTTGCTCATCTTATTTATCTTTTTTGTGAAAAGGTTAAACTGCATACTGAAGATCTTAAAAATTACTGTTCACCTTCAACTTCCAAAAAAAATAAAATTATAAAGAATGTACACGTGTGTATATACATATGTGCACATTCTTTATAATTTTATTGTGCATGGCATGCATGTAGACTTTGTTTTTATATCCTACAAAATATGAGTTATACTTTAACCATGTAGAAGAGAACATATGTTAGGGAGTATATGGAATTGATGTTCAGTAGAATAGGCAAAATTATGTGTATTAAAATAAGTATGTTTAGAAAATACTCACACAATACTATTTTTTACGTGCTATCTATGTGTTTGCCAATATTAATTCATTAAATTTTTGTAACAAGGCATGAGATGGCTTCTGTTCTACTTTTCATTTTACAGCTGGAAAACCAAAGTACAAACAGATGAAATGGTTTGCAGAGAGGCAATAAGGAACAGGTTCAGTCCAGGCTTCTGGTTCCAGGGCCCATTTCCGTCATTAATAACCAGTTCTCTGAGCCAGTAGCCCATTCTGACGAGTAGTAAGATGAATTAAATCCTTTTTTTTCTGCCGTTGTTACAGATTAAAGTTAGGAGCGAGTGCTACTCTTAAGGAATTGCTGGAGTTTATTTTGGGCTTGGCGTATGACACGTTTCTTTATAATGAGTTATTTAACACTTTTCACTCTACTTAGGTGATAGCCACAGGGAAATATTATGGCCCTGTTTCAAAAACTGATCTTTTTATTTGGCTTCAAAAATTGCTTGAAGTCAATTGGACATGAATATAATCTTTTGGTTTCTGTGGAAGCTGATATCCTGCATAAAATTCTAACAGCCTTTCAGAAAATAATGAACAACATAATTGACTTTTCTTTGGTGTTTGTGGACAAGCACTGAAGGCAATGTCATATACTAACTCAGAGTACACAGCCTCCAAAGGCTTTCAGCACCACCACAGAACCGGAGTAAGAAACATCAGCCGTCTGAGAGCTTCTCAGTGATGAGGTTACTGTGAGTGTAATGAGAGGTTCCCTAACAGCCCTCCAGTTTCTGCTGGTGTTTTCTGCAATGCCACGGCCCTTCTACATTGTCAGCACACCTCTCCAGCCATTAGCAACCTCACTGTCAGCAGCATCTCCTACGTCTTCCCGGATAAGTTAAGACACCATGGTCATCTCTTCTCATTTCCTGCCTCTGTCTCTAAACTTCGCATATAATCCACTTCACACTTTCCCTGCTCCTCAGGGAGGTGTAAACATGGCTAAAACCATCCTTTGTACTAAAGATTCCATCTCTTTTTTCTGTCTTATATCATACCTCCAAAATTCTACTTTCCTATTTTTTTAATCACTCTCCTTTTCACTGGTTCCTTTCCTTTAGTACATAAACATATTTCCAGTCCTCAACTTGACCCCGTCACCTTCCATAGCTATTTCTGTTTTCTTTGCACTTACGCTTCTGGAAAGTCTGCCATGCATCCTGTCTTCGTAGTGAATTTTGAAATCCCTGCTGTCTGGATTTGCTCCTTGAGATCCTCAACAAAACAACTTGACATCCAGAGATAACTCATTTTTCAAAGGTTCTCACATGTGAGAATTCCTCTTTCTGAATATAATCCTCTCTCCACTCTTTAACTTTATTCTTCCACCAAAACTTCTCTTTAAACACAGACTGAGGTTGAGGTTTATTTCCCATTGCTTCTAAGACATCTTTCCCTGGGAGAGGAGAAAGGCTTATCCAAGTTAATGCATTCTAACTGAATACACCAGACAAATGTACTCTCAAACCTACAGCTTTATTTCCTGTCTCAGCTAATGGCATAACAATGCCTCCATCTCCCAAGCTAGATACCTTGGCTCCATTTTCAAGTCTTTCTTCCCCCTAATTATTATATCCAATCATGCATGACAAATTTATATTCGAACCACTCTCCTTTTCATTTTTCTACTCACTCTTTGGCATCATAGTTCTCCTGGACTAAAATAATAAGTTTTGTAGTGTGCTAAGCAATGCCCCCTTCCCCAGTTCATACCTACCTGGAACCTCAGAGGATCATTTGGAAATACAGTTTGCAGATGTAGTTAGTTACCTGGAAGTAAAGACTGCAGCTGTCATTAATTAAGGATCTCAAGATGAAGTCATTCTGGATTTAGGGTGGACCCTAAATTCAGTAACTATTGTCCTCATAAAAAGAGGGCACACAAACACGGACACATGGATAAAAGAAGGTCATGTGAAGACAGAGGCGGAGTCTGGAGTCATGCTGCCACAAGTCGAGCAATGTCTGGGGCCACCAAGGGATGGCAGAGGCTAGGAGGGGTTCTCTAGAGGCTTCAGAGGGAGCCTGGCTCTGCTGAAACCTGATTTTAGACCTCAGCATATGATAAAGAGACAAAATAAATTTCTATCCTTTTCAGTTTGTGATACTTTGTTGCAGCAAGCCTGAGAAACTAATAAATGCCTAAGGAGTAGGCACAGTTCCTTCTCACACCAGGACTCGTTGATAATGAGTTGAAAGCTATAGAATGTCTTCTGGGGGGGGGATGCACAAACACACATATTCAACATTTTACATACATTTGCTAAAGTCTCAAGAAATTCTAAGTCCTCTGTAAATCCGCTTAGTATCCAGGCAAGTGCCAAAGCACTCTGCTCCTACACACGGGTCTGCAGTTACGTGACACAAATACAATTCCGATTATGCCATTTTCTGATTTAAAAACATAAGCATGTAAGCATGTTTTCTCAACTCCAAGGCCCCGTAATGATGTGATTGCATTCTCATACACTGTATCCCCCTTGCTGAACCACTTTTTATTCTCATCACTCTAAATGAGTATCTGTTTCCAGATCATCTGAAGCCTCTGTGCCTTTGCACATGCTGTGCGTGCTGCCTGGAACACCCTTATTTCCATCGGCATCTCGTTATCTAATGAGTTCCCAGTCATTCCTGAAGTATCTGTTATCACTTATCTCATCTGTGAATCAAAGTCTCTCACTGCCAAAGTATTGTTCTCCTTTTAAAAAGTGATTCTAGTCTCTGACCAGAGCATTTTGATGAAATACATTTGCTTTTCTTTGAATATAAGACATCTTTAATTCTAATATCGTATTGTGATTATTTTTTACCTTTCTATATCTAGCCACCGTGTTTCCAATTTCTTAAAGAAGTCATCACCATGGCATAATATATAATGCTAAATATCTCCAGTATTAAAATTGTAGGCTTTTATTCCAATTATTAAAGACAGGAATCTCAGAATCATAACCTGTGGGATTTTGACTGTGACTAAATGCATAAACTTTAGATACCTCAGTTTTTCTTTCTGTAAGCTGGTTAAAAAGACGCTTAACTCAAAGAACTGTTGGGAGGGTTGCAGAGAAAAGAGATTTAGATCAGGTATGTAGCAGGAATTAACTTTATACTAGTTAAATTTAGCAACTCCTCCTCGTTTATAAATTTATGGTAATATATCTGAGTTTATAAGAAATAGCTCCAACACTTTATTTCTGATCACTCATCTGTGGAAGATCTACTTTATTGATTGTATAGTCTTGGTTCTGTTCAATGTGTTCCTTTTTCTTTGTTTCCTACAAAATAGCTGCTGAATCTGGAGTACTGGATCTCTTCGCATGATTACATAAGAGTTTGGCAAAGTCAGTAAACGCCACATCCTATCCGGTTGGCCTTCTTTTTGTGGTTTTAGTACCCATTAATGCTAATGAGTATTTCTGTTAATTCACTGGAGGTGCAACATATTGATAGTCTATGACTACTTTTTCTTTTTTTATTTATCTGAGATGTTATTACAAGGAGACATGTCAGCATCAATTGTTTGGTAATTCAGGGGTTCAAATAGGAAAGCAGTATAAGTGTTTTATTCTTTTGCCAACATGAACCTAAAGGTAACTAGTTCTTATAAAATTATGATCACCTGGATTTACACATATGTAGTGCATTGTTACACATATTTAGTAACAATGTCTTGCAATTGTTATCAACCTTAAAGCTAAAATCATTCTAAATTGACTCTTGAGTCCCCTTGGTATAACCCTAGTAAATTTTCTTTCCTCTTTAGTATAAAATGTGGCTCATATTGAGCAAGTCCATCCTCAGGAAAGGCATTAGCCATTTTCCCACGAAAGTTTTAATTTTATTTAGAACATCATTTAAAGATGTTTGAACTGGGTGCTGTTTGTTATCTTTGTGTTGGTCATTGTCTGTAAGCCTTTTGAATGGACCAATCAAGACAACATATGCACATGTGCTCAACCATAAACCACCTCATGAGGTCATATTGATTCCAATTCCACGTCAGAACTAGGGAGCCTTTATTTTACCTCTTATCAATGTCATTGTGTGTCTTTCCTTTTGTACCAAGAATGCTGGTTCTCAAAGATACAATTAGAGTATCTTTGAAACGACATAGTGTGCACAGCAGTGGTCAAAGATAACATTCTCACTTAACATGATTATAAAACATTAAAATATTTTGCATTTCCTCTCCTTATTCTTCCCTTGTTTTTAAATAGTTACCCTATATCTATGCATCAAAACATATCAACATTGCATACTATCCTCACTCCTCCTTGACCTTCACTTAGCTTTTCATTCTACGCTAAGCACAGTTCCTGAAAGTGTTAATAACTTTCTAGTTATTTTGTTTTTTTTATATTTTTTTTTGTTTGGCCAGGGGCCAGGTTTGAACCCACCACCTCCAGCATATGGGGCCAGCGCCCTACTCCTTGAGCCACAGGCACCGCCCTTCTAGTTATTTTGGTTATGTGAAGTAACTAGTTCTCCACTTATCTACCTAGGAGCTCTTCAAGGGACAGTTTTTCATAATTCTTGCATATTAATAATAGTTTTTCTGTATTCTTTATACTTCAGAGTCAGCTTTGCTGGATATAAAATTCTTCACTTATACTTTTTTTTCCCCTCGGTTTTAATATATTTCTCATTTTATTTTGAAATAAATCATTGTTGTCAAAAAAATTCTAATGATAAATTGCACACATATTTATTTCAATGGCTACAAAGCATATTTTTCTTTTAAAGACCAATAATTTTACTAGACTATACCTTGATGTTGGCATAGAATGGGCACCATGAACATGTAGATTCACATCTTTTATTTCTGGAAAAATTTTGTTCTGTAAAATTTACTTGAGTTAATTGGTTTTGGTGCTTGGTCTGTTCTCCCATTTCAGTTTACTTCTTAGGGACTCCTACGTAATTCTTGTGTTAGTTTTTATCTACATTTTTAAATATCTTTTGATCTTTTGATATGCTTTCTGTGTATATCTTTATGCTTTCATTGTCTTTAGGGATATTACTCTCATTTTCATACCAGATTTCATACGATATTTGACTTAAATACTTGTGTTAACGTTTGGGCGAAATTTTTTTTCTTGGACTTTCAGAATTAGGTAGCATTCTAACTTCACAGAGGTTCTGCTTCTCTGCGTGTGTTTACTCTGTCTTACAGTCATACACAAATGCACGAAAGCTTGTTTTCTGTGATTTCCTTCTGGTTCTTCTCCCTTCCCTTTTAGTACATTTTTTTACTTCATTTCAGGTATTTCTAGCTAGTTTCATGTTGATGTTGCTCCCAGCATTATCCCTTTCTTAGAAGCGGCTGCTCATAGGCCACTCTTCAGGGTTCTTATGAGGCCCAAGTACTCCAGCCCCTTTGGTCCTTCTTACCACCAGCCCCTTGAATCCTCCCTCCCAGCTCTTCCCAGTTCAACCCTGCCAGCTTTCCGACGCTCATAGTTTCCTCTTTTCAGGTGCTTCACATACTACCCTCTCGCTTCCTTTTTGATCTTACCACATAATCGCCGATACTCCACAGGTTTTATTCCCACCAATCTATAGGATGACCCTGTCACCTGATTTTGTTGTAAATGTTGTTCAGTGATTTGATTTTACTATTGAGTTTTATGCCAGCATATTAGTTTCCCGCTTTTGCTGTAACAAATTACAACAAACCCGGTGACTTGATAGAACACAAATTTGCAGTCTTACCGGTCTAGAGGTCAGAAGTCCACAATCGGTCTCACTGTTCCTGTGGGTAATTAGAGGAAAATCCATTTTCTTACCTTTTCCACGTGTCTGTGTTCCCGGTTCATACCCTCTTTCTTCATCATTTTTTTTGTTTTTTTCAGTTTTGGCTGAGGCCAGGCTTGAACCTGCCACCTCCCGTATACGGGGCTGGCACCCTACTCCTTGAGCCACATGTGCTGCCCTTATTTTTCTTCATTTTCAAAGCCGGCTGTGTGGCATCTTCACCTCTCACTTTGACTCTGACACTCCCATCTTTCTTTCTTTCTCTTTAGATTGCATTGGGCCCTCTGGATAATTCAGGATAATCCCCCATCACAACATCCTTAATTTAATCATATCTGCAAAATCCCTTTGCCATATAAGGTAACGTGTTCACAGGTTTGGGGGATTGGGGGGATTAGGTTACAGACATCTGTGGGGAGCCATTATCTGTCTCCCACAGTGGAATTCGGCGCAATCTCAAAAATCTACTACCACCACATTCCTCAGATCCTCTCCTGAACTGTTACATCTTTTCTCACCAAGTACTGATATAAGCCTGAAATAGAAGATACATTTTGAATATCACAATTCATTCATACTTCCCTTAAATAAAAATTTTATGTAATGTTATGTCATATTTTATCATAAATATTTCATTTTGCCAGAAAATATTTTAATCAATGATCAGAAAAGTGAGAGATGCTAAATATTACTGGTGTGTATGTTTATAAATTTTGACTCCCACACAGTTCAGGTGGTTTACAATAAAAAGATACATTTAAATGAAAAAACCAGAGTGGTTAAAGTTTGCAAGCCCCTAAATAATGCCAATAAAAAACCATTATCTCATCTGCATATGAGTTATAGATGAATAGTAAAGAAAAAGTCATGCTTTCCATGTCTGTTCTGAATTAAAGCTCTTCTGAAGAAAAATGTGGAAGTCATTCAGGCTTGCACATTCTTTAATTTCTTTTATTAAGGCCTGTACAAAGTCAGTGTAGCTAGGGGGCAACACACAGGCTTTCAGAAACTACAAAGTGGAACTGCTGGTCCCAATTACCTTGGCTACAGTGTGACCATATGCACAAATGTTCAGCTTTCTGTTTAAGTTCATGAGTTAAAAAAAAATGAATTCCTTATAAAAATTTGAGACATGCTATGGTCTGTGTATACATTTATTTCTACTAACTTTTAACCTCCTAGTTTTGGTCAAATATATGGATCAAACAATTTAAATATTTAAGACAGAATGTTTAAGCTGGCAGAACAGAAGTCTTTTCAACTTTAAACTAAACATACAATGCAATAGCTTTTGAAAACTTCACTTCCTGGAACAGAACATATTTCAGGACACGTGGAATTTTAAAATAATCATTTAACAAAGAAATCGAGCAACTTTTTATTAAGCATCAACCATAGGTAACTTCTATGTCAGCTGAGTAAAACTAATGAGATTTAGCATTTCTGACTCCAGTGACCTTTATCAAAATCATAGGCCAGCTCTTAAATACATCACATTGAACTTGTGATAACAAATACACATGTTGAGCTGACCTTTGTAATAGCAATCTGAGGTTGAAAATCACACCTTTTCGTGTTCTCTATTTGGAGTTCAAAGTAGGTTTTTAATATTACCCTTGTCTTAGTTAATTTGAATTTTTAACATTTTGTAGGAACCAGTATGCTTAAGGCCCATAATATTCTCTGTACTATGAGTGAAATGTAGCTAGCACCGTTCAGGTGGCATTCACTGACACAGAAACTTATTATAATACCCAATATAAATATGCCTTACTTTTTAAAAGTGGGAATATAGCAATTTGTTCAGTTTAGGATATGCCTCAACTCTTTAAGTTAGTGAAAAAATAACCAAATGTGTCTTCTGATTAAGTAGCATTATAAATAGGTAAAGGCAAAATTGTGTGGTGCATTGAAAATAGAATGCCCATCATGGTTAAATAAAAATAAACTAATGTGAATAAGAACAAAGTGTGCTTATATAGTTTAGAAGTCCCATAATCAGCGGTTCTCAACCTGTGGGTTGTGACCCAAAGGAACCGTATTAAAGGCCTGCGGCATTAGGAAAGTTGGGAACCACTGCCCACAATCCTCTGTTTTATAAGTAGTTACAATTTTAAACAAATATATTTTTCTGAAGATAGTATTTAAGTAGATATTCAAGAACATACATCTGTAGTTGAAATTATATTTTTTTTAAAGAAGGGTAAAAGGATACTGTTCAAACAGCTCTGTTAATTATGATTTATTTGTTTGCATTGTTGGAAAAGGAGAAATTAATAATTGGGCCTTCTTTTCAGACACATTTTATTTACATTACTATTTATTTGGTGATGAGGAGGTGAAAATAAATTACTGGCCAATAATTACTGGAGTCTCATTTGTGTGGCCTGGGCTTTTTCTATTTGCACAGTTTTATCAGCATAATAGAACATGTTAACAGGCTGAAGTTTTGTAGAAAATTGTGTTAAACTGAATAAATGAATATTTATCAAAATCCAGCTATCTAAATCCGATTGGAATGTTTTACTGAATTTTGACTATTGACAGAACAGAAAATTAGTTGTCTCAATGGCACTAACCAGTTCTAGGAACATTTAAAAGCTTTTCAACTATTTAGTTACAGCATTTCCTGGCGTTATGATGAAACGTGCTTCTCCATCTTCTTCAATATCTGAAATACAATTCATTTGAAAGGATCCGATACAATGCTATTCACAAGACTAGAAATTTTTTCTGGATATTTCTCCGATATATTGAATATTTGTTTAAGTTTTTGTAATTATGGGACTATTTTACTTAATAAACTTTACTTGTAGTTTATTAATAATCACTTAAACAAACTTTTAGCTATTATAGTAATAACTAGGATATCGCCAGTTAAATAATCCTATGATGTCTAAAACTCATTTCAAGTCTTAAAGTACAAAAAGACCCTTCAATCACCAACCAAACTTGCATTATGAAACAGAAGTGTGAACATTAATGATCTGCTTAAAATTCACTGTCAGAAATATTTCAGGTTGATAGAAAAGCATCTAATATTTCATATTGGTATATTTCAATAATAGATGATGACACAACTTCAACTGTTGTGTCAAGCACAAAATTTAATATTCTCCTGGGAATAGTATTTCAAATTATAAATCAAAATCCAAATAAACAACAGTGCTTCACTTGAAAATCATAAATATCTGACAAATATCAATGAATGGTTTATTAAACAAGAGTCAAGTATTGATGGATGTGGTGACTTGCACATTTGTTATTGCTATTTTCAAATCTGTTCCTGCGTAGATGACTCTCAGTATGATCAATAAGCATCTGAATAGGGTGGCCAAGATCCTCAGGAAAGATTTTTCTTTCTTTTATTCACTGTCACTCTTCTTGTCTACATTTCTTGTTCTGAAGTTTTCTTTTTCCTATTTGCAATACTTTTCAAATAGAAATAGACTCCTTATCACCTAAAAAAAAAAAAATAGGTGCAGAGGTAAGTCTAAGGTACATGGGGAAAACATGGCTGTCATCTTATCCCTTCCACTGAATAATAAGGCAAGGTCTCGTCTATTGACGAAGACAGAACACCTTAGGACTCTTAGCATCTCACACCATCATTGAATCTTACTGCAAAGCAGAGAATATTCATGTTCATAACCAGGGGGGGGAACGACTACCCTTGATAAAAGAAGATCTCTGCGTTAGGATTACTGAGTTGTTTAAACTAGTTAGTGTTGCTTTTCTTCATTTTGGTTCACTTTTAGCCTGTTAAGATTGAAAAAGTCAAATTGTTATATGTATAATCATCCCACATTTCTTTAATCTTATAAAAGGGAAGTATGAGGTCAGTCAATTACATTCATGAACTCATTCTAGAAAAAGTGCCACATACCTCATTGCTGAATATCACTACGGTCACCTTCAAAGAACTCCCCCGAGAAGCTAGGAACCAATGCCAGTGCCTAGTACACCTTTCAAAGCACTTTTTCTAGAATGAGTTTGTGAACTTAATTGTTCAACCTTATTTGCTTTGCATCACTATAAATTTACAGATATATAAATTACACAACATTAAATAGCATTCATTTAAAAATAATGTTAATAATATTGCATATTAGCCATGATTTAAATTGCAAAAAGTTCACATTGGTGGCAACACATCAAAAACTTTATGTTATTGCCAGAGTCAGATAGCGCTTCCATTGGAAACTACATTTACCCAGGTGATTCTTAAATGCTCTTTATTCGATGTGTAGAACTAAAAATGATCACTTTTCATGTTTTCCTTAGGAAACATTAGGATATACTTTGATATATAATTTTCATTGCATTGATGAATGAGAAACACAGAAATGAAATGCCAATTGTGGCATAGGAAAATAGCTTTATTTTACAGTAGAATACTTCAACATTTCATATAAATCTTGTAGAGGCAGAATTCTCTGTACATGTGTCTGTGTGGGGATATTTGTCTTGGAAAACAATTTAGAAATGAACTATAATTAAAGCGAAAAATAGAAATATAGAAAGCGTATGAAACATTCCACCCTATCTCTCCCATACTGGAGAGCAAATTCATGTTGTTTCTAGCCTTTGTTAAAATTTTAGTTTTACCTGAGTCATCACAACTGGTTTTTGGGTGCACACAAGTTTACTGAACCCTCATTCAGGTTTATAAATGGTTGCGCTTGGGTGCCAGTCAAAACTTAGCTAGCCCGAGATTCACGCTAAGATTCTCAGGGTTACTACTGACAGTCGATGTTCCTTCTAAGAAAGCAACAAAAGACACAGGTTGGTGCTTGAATTTCCACAGGGATTATTTTTCTACTGTTTGAAACTATCTTGTGTTTTCTTGTCCTATTTACTTTCCACATTAGGGAACATACAAGAATATCCAGGCTATTAATTAGAGAAAAGGGGATTTGGGGGAACACCTGAAAGAATATACATGTGGAGACAAAATGTGGAGAGTTAGGAGAAGAAAAGGAGAATATAAGAACGTACTTTAACCCTCTCCAATCCGATATTTTCTGCCACCTGCTTACTCCCTAGCTCTTATTAATTTTGGGTGGGAAAGATTACTTGTAATTATCCTACAGTTAAGAAAGAGAAAAACATTAAAATGAATGCATTTAATTATTTTATTATCTATTTCAGGTTACATAAAATAATTACAGTATTTTATTTTTGTTTATAAACAACAACAACAAAGCATGAAATTGGATCAGAAAGGGTTAAGATTAATATTTAGTTTGACAAACTCCTAGTGCAGAAAAGCTGAATTTAATATTATTAAACTCCCAGAGCAGTTGCTTTTTGCAACTTTGATCTCTAGTAAGTATTTGGGAGAAGAACCCAATGGCTATGTTAAAACATTTCCCTGGTGGACACAAGCTCTCATTCTAGGAAATTTCTGTCTTCAGGCTAGCTCCAGTAGAAAGTCACACCAGGGAAGCTTTTAAGAGACATTCTTATAGAATTAAAAAAAAAATCTATTAACAGGAATATGCTTTATTCTGAGCCAATCCCAGGACATATTGCTTTATTTTATTACATGAAAATGTGCTTTAAATCTAAGCTAGGACTTTCAGGGTTGGTGGGTCTAGTCTTAACTACTGCTCTCCAGGCCAAGAGCTATCTGAGTAATGAAGATACTTTAATGGAAAACGAGGATAGAAGTGATAGTTATGCTCTGAATTGAGTTTAAGATGAGAACTAAAGTCACTTTGGCTGTTTTAAACCTCAGAAAACTTGATATTAGAATTTTTCTTCATAGGCAACCCATGAACCAGTTCTTTAACTCAAAGGGAGTGAAACAAGTACATCACACGTACAATTTCATGACAGATAATTAGAAAGGAGTGGGCTTATCTGTTCATTCTAGTGAAACAGTAGTGAGCTAATAAAGTGTAAATACAATCTTTTCAACATAGTGCTTTAGAACTCTTTAATTCTATAAATAGAAAACAGATAATTACTTTTTCCTGAATTCAGTAGCTGAAGTCAAAAGTCTTGACACAGTAATTAATCCACAGCTTTTAACTAGATGCCTATGAGCTCCTTTGCATTGTCTTTTTATATATTTTGATTTCTTTTTTTAATTTTTAATCAAACAATGGCTTATTTTGTTAATTTATTTTTAATTTCAAAAGATTAAGTGAACACAAATGTTTCTGTTACATGGATACACTGTATAATGCAAATATCAAGACTTTTAGTGTGACTGTTACCATTGTGCTTGATAGTTTTATTCCTCACTCCATCCCACCCTTCCCCCTTCATGACTTCCAATGTTCTTTGTATATTTCTGTGGCTGTGTGTACCCATTATTTAGCTTCCACCTACTAGTGAGAACATGTGGTGTTTCTTTTCCCGTTCTTGTGATACTTCACTTAAGATAAAGGTCTCCAGTTTCATCAAAGTTGCCATAAATAACATTATTTCATTTCATTTGGATGGCTGAGATGTACTCCATTTTGTGTGTACTCATGTAAGTGTATATACACACAAACCACATTTTCTTTATTCATTCATGAACTTTGGGCACTTAGGCTGATTCCATATCTTTGCAATAGTAAAATGTGCTCCAATAAATGTTCAAATGCTGTATTTTTTGATAAAATGGCTTATTTTCCTTTGGGTAGATACCACATAGTGAGACTGCTGAATTCAATGGTAATTTTAATCGTATTTCTTTGAGAAGTATCCACACTGTCTTTTACTATTTTGCAGTCCCAAAAACAGTGTACAAAGCATTCCTTTTTCTGTTCATCCACACCAGCATCTGTTGTTGTTTGACTTTTTAATGATAGTCATCCTGACATGGGTATGTGGTATGTCATTGTGCTTTTAATTTGTATTTCCCTGATGATTAGTGATGGTAAACAGTTTTTCACATGTTTTTGGCCATTTGTGTATTTTCTTTTGAAAAACTTTTGTTCATTGCCTTTGCCAATTTTTTGATGATTTTCGTTTCTTGATGATTTATTTGAGTTTTTTGTAGATTCTGGATATTAGCCTTTAGTCAGATATATAATTTATGAATATTTTCTCCCATTCTATAGATTTTCTGTTTACTCTGTTGATTATTTTCTTTGCTATACAGAACCTTTTTAATTTAATTAAGTCTCATTTATTTACTTTTGCTGTTGCTGTATTTGCCTTTAGGGTCTTAGTCATAAATTCTTCACCTATATGGAGGTTTGGTGAAAGTTTTCATATGTTTTCCTCTGGAAGTTTTATGATTTAATGCCTTATTTTAAGTCTTTTGTTATAATTAGGACATCTCCAAGACAAATAATCTTTAATTTGGTCAAAGTCAACGTGAAGGATAAAATTATATAAGCTGAAAGACAATAGGAACAACTAACCAACAAAGCAAAATCCTTCAAGCTAACTGCAGTGTTCTCAGCAGAGACTGACGAGTCAGGAGATATGATGGCCTGATTTTTAGTCAGAACAACTGACAGCCAAGAATGTTGTGTCCTGAAAAATTAAGTTTCAGAAACAATGAAGAAATAAAGATGTTCCTAGACAGGAAAACACTAAGGGAATTTGTTACTAGAAGACTTGCCTTACAGGAAATTCTCAAAAATTCACTTTTCATGGAACAGCACAATAGAAACTCACCAGTGTAAAAACACCTAAAAGTTAATTCTCCTACCTCTTATAAAACAATAGCACAAATGGGAAAAATAAGCAGCAAGGTGTCATTCAACATGATGAATAGAACAGTTTCTCACTTATCAATACTAACACTGAACATGAATGGTCTTAACACTCTACAGAAAAGAAATAGACTGGATGAGTGGCCAAGCAAACAAAACCCAAATATACGTTGTCTTCAAGAAACTTATCTAACACACAAGGGGTCATGCAGACTCAAGGTAAAGGGATTAAAAGAAATATTCCCTGCAAATGGAAAACAAAAGTGAGCAAGCGTAGACATTGCCATATCAGATGAAATGGATTTTAAATCAACAATGTTAAATCATATGTAAAGATGACCATTCTATAATGGTAAAGCATGCAAGGCAACAAAAAGACATAACAATTATCATATGTATACACCAAAGACAAGAACACTCCAATTGATAAAACAAATTCAACTAGAGGTAAGCAAAGAAGTAAACAATAGCATCATAATCAATGGGAAATATAACACCCCACTGACAGAATGGGCAGATCACTGAAGAAGAAATAAAGCAAAGAAATACTGGATTTAAATAGGATTCTAGAACAAATGGATCTAACAGAGTTACAGACTATTCTACTCCCAAACTACTAATACACATTCTTCTCATCAGTAAATGGAACATTTTCCAAAACTGATCATATTTTAAGTCAAATAACAAGATTTAGCAGATTTAGAAAAAGCAAAATTATACCATGCATCTTGTCTGACCACAGTGGGTGGGTTAAAAAATAAAAATTAATTCTAAGAGAAACTCACAAATCTACACAAAGTCATGGAAATTAAACAAACTGCTGTTGAATAATCCTTGGGTCAATGATGAAATTAAGATGGAAATCAAAGATTCCTCATACTGAACAACCAGGGACACCAGCTTTCAAAATCCATAGGATGCAGAAAAAGTTGCCCTAAGAGGAAATTCAAGGGCTCACATCCTTTCATTAGAAAGACAGAAAGATCACAAATTAGCAACATGATGTCACATTTTAAGGAACTAGGAAAAGAACAAACTAATCACAAAAGCAGCAGAAGAAAAGAAACAACAAAGCTCAAAGCAGAACTAAATTAAATGGAAACAAACAAAAATGAAGAAAGAATCAAGAAACAGAAAGTTGTTTCTTTGAAAAGATAAAACAGATTGACTAGTCAGATTAACCAGAAACAGAGAAAAAGGGCTCAAATACACTCAACCAAAAATGAACATGGTGACATCACAACTGACATCACAGAAATACAAAATAGTGGCAGCACCTGTGGCTCAGTGGGTAGGGTGCCGGCCCCATATACTGAGGGTGGAGGGTTCTAACCCAGCCCAACCAAACTGCAACAAAAAAATAGCCGGGTGTTGTGGCAGGCACCTGTAGTCCCAGCCACTCAGGAGACTGAGGCAAGAGAACTGCTTAAGCCCAGGAGTCAGAGGTTGCTGTGAGCTGTGATACCACAGCACAGACTCTGCCTCTTAAAAAAAAAAAAAAAAAAAAAAAGAAGAAGAATAAATACAGAATAGCATCCATGAATACTATAAAAACTTACTAGAAAAAATGGAGGAAATACATACCTTCTTGGAAAATAAAACCTTCTGACCCTGAATCAGGAAGAAATAGAAATTCTGAGCAGACTAATAATGATCAAAGACATTAAAAGCACTAATAAAAAATATCCCATGGCTTGGTGCCTGTAGCTCAGTGGTTAGGGTGCCGGCCACATGCTCCCTGTCTGGTGGGTTAGAACCCAGCCAGGGTCAGCTAAACAAACAAACAAACAAACAAAAGTAGCTGGGTGTTGCAGCAGGTGCCTGCAGTCCTAGCTACTTGGAAGGCTGAGGCAAGAGGATCACTTGAGCCCAAGAATTTGAGGCAGCTATGAGCTATGATGCCATGGCACTCTACCCAGGGTGACAGATTGAGAATCTGTCTCAAAAAACAAACAAACAAACAACAACAAAAAACTCCCTAGGAAAAAAAAGCCCCTGACCACATGGATTTACAGTCAAATCTACCAGACCAACCCTACAGAAATTATTCCATACATTGAGAAGAAGGGAATCCTCCCTAAATTATTCTACGATGCCATTATCACCTTGATACTGTAGCCAGGAAAGGACAGAACACAAAAAGAAAACTATACAAAATAGTTTTCACAACATCTTTTGCAAACGCAGATGCAAAAATCCTCTAAAAATATTAACAAACCAAAATCAACAGCACATCAAGAAGATAATTCATCAGGATCAAGTGGATTTCATTCAGGGTTGCAGCAATGCTGCAACACACACAAATAAATAAAGATAATTCTCCGCATACACAGAAGACCACATATTCATCTCAATAGATGCAGAAAAAGCATTCAGTAAAATTCAACACCCTTTCATGATAAAAATCCTCAACAAACTATGCATAGAACAACCTACCTCTTTCTTCTTCCTCTTCCTGCTCTAATCAGCTCTCATATTTGTTCTTTTCCTTCCTGTTTTTGAGCCACTGCTCTTCTTCCTTCTATTTATTTTCTGTTAGTTGTCAGTGGAGATGTGGGTATGAGGGAAATGATGTAGACAATATCTAAGGTAAATTTGGAACACAAATGTAATTAGAGAATGTACTTGTTTTCTACGGCTGCCATAACAGATCACCATAAACTTGACTGCTTAAAACAATATAGATTTATTATCTCATAGTTTCTGTAGGTCCTGTGTTCCTTTAGGCTAAGGTATCTATCTCAGAGTTTAAGTCAAGTGGGCTTCTGCTTATTCTCACAATGCAAAAACCTAGGTGTCATGGGCTACATTTCCCTCTGGACATGCTGGGGGAGATTCTATTTCCTGGCTTAAGCAAGTTATTGGCAAAAATCGGTTTTGTGCAATTTTTGGACTGCCCAGCAGTGTGGCTTGTTCTGTTTCTAGAACTGCCTTGGCTCTTCAACTTCTTTCCCTTTAACAACAGCAGTAGCAGGTGAGTCCTTCTTATGCCTTTTATCTCCTGCTGCTTCTTTTGCTACTTCTCTCTCATCATCTCTTCTGCCTTCCGATTTTGTTTTTTCCTTTTACCTCTTTGTCCAAGGTGGAGAAAGATCTGGAGGAGCAAATGGAAGATATGTAGCTTGCAATGTTACCTACTTTAAGTGGTTAATATAAAGAATAAATAAATTTTAAAATTTACATGCAAACCACTTATATTTGTAAGGGCAAATGATTACAGTGAACCAAACCGCAGCTCAGGATAATCTCCCTAATTTACAGTCACCTAATGAGCAACTTTAGTTTTACATTCAAAGTCTCCTTTGGTAACATATTTGCAAGTATAACAATAGGGGATGAAGCTCATGAGGATCCAAATCCTGTCTACTGCGCTGATACTGCATTGTTAGTATTTTAATATCCTATTACCAGTTAACCATCATGACCCTAGAAAAGCCTTAGAAATGCTTTCAAGAATGGTCAGTGTGGAGGAACTTGGCTTTCTGTACTCATTGAGTTCAATTAGATATGATAAGACACATAGAAGTAAAGCTAATAATCTTTATATAGTCAATAGAAAATTGAACTTTGGAAAATCGTTATTTAAAATTGATATTATTTATAATAATCAGTATTAAGAAAGTTCCTTTTCATAGTGAATTTTTACTAAGGAATTATCATATTGCTTCATATTATCTACAAGTATATAAATGGCAATGAAAATCACTTAAATAATTTAATAGTATTTTCATATCCAGTTACCTATTCTTGTATATCTTATTTTATTTTATTTTAAAAATCAAAATACAGGCTATATTAAATCTCATTTTTAGAAACTAAATTTTTTTTCTTCTTTTAATTTTTGTATTGTTTACTTATGATGCATTTTTAGATATGACATTACTTCCTCCAAGTGGAATGATAGACTCTTTCTATTTTTTTTTCCAAAAAAGAAAAAACCAACATTATCATTAAGGATGCAAGCACATAGGACAGTATAAATTTCATATCTTAACAATATACTATTAACAGTTTTTAAAATTTTATCTGTTTTGAAAAGAGCCTCTTTATTTTAAATATGGTAAACTTTCTGTTAGATAACAGGTTCACCCTCTTTAATATAATATTGTTTACAGGGATTTCCTTTCCCTTCCCCCCCTTTCCTCCCTCCCCACCTCTGTCCCTTCCTCCCTCTCTTTTCCCTTTCTTTCTCTCTCTCTCTCACTCTCTTTCTTTTCTTCTTTCTTTCTTCCTTTCATCAAGATTCTGGGAATAGAGACTCTAAGAGTGGATACCTTCCTTTGAGATTTTTATATAAATATCTGCCCTAAGGATAAAAATAGTTATATATCCCAAAGGAAATTGGTCAATTCAGGCTTAGAATTTATTAAGTTGACAATGTGAGTCATCGTCTGCATTTTTAAAGAATGAACGTTTATATAAAAAAAGATGCACTTGATTTGTTTTTTACCCTTAATTTACACAACAGTGCTGAGAGGCATGAGATGATATTTCTAAAAAGCTTTCGATTTATGGAGAAAGAATCACATAAAACAATGCTCTTATTGTTTTGCTTTTAATTTATCTGAAATTAAATTATTACCTAGAGATTTGTTCTTTTGCCTGATTTAAGCTAATAAGCATATTCTCTTTTCTGTTTATTTATTTTTTCCTGAAAATCATTAAAAAACTAAAGAATAAATTTGAAATTGATAGGCTAAAAGGAAATGTTACTTATCTCATTAATTCATTTAATTGTACATCAAGAATTTACTCTACACATAAAATATAAATCAAAGTTGATTTATTAACAATTATGGAATGTTAAAAAATTGTTTCTGGGCAGCACCGGTGGCTCAAAGGAGTAGGGTGCTGGCCCCATATCCTGGAGGTGGTGGGTTCAAACCCAACCCTGGCCAAAAGGAGCAAAGAAAAAAAAAAATTGTTCCTGAAGTGTATTTAAATGCTCTCTGTATATTCCATATTCATTTGTCTATAGAGCAGCTTGGATGGATGTCCTGAAGTTGTGGGTTTTTTTAAATTAACTTCTAATTTTAGAAAAATTTAGCTTTACAGATATGTTGCAAAGATAATATAGAAAGTTCCTGTATACCCAACACCCAATTTCTTCAGTTTAATGATTTGTATTAGTTTGGTAAATTTTTAATAAGTAATAAACCAATGTTGATTAGTTAGTAACTTAAGATCATACTTTATGGAGGTTTATTTAGTTTTACATAGTGTCCTTTCTATTCCAAGATTCTATCGAGGCTACCACTATACTTTTACTTTGTCTTTTATCCCCTTTTGACTTAAACCATTCCTTAGGCTCTTCCTGTTTTTGATAACCTTGGCAGTTTTGATGAGTACTAGTCAAGTATTTTAGAGACTATCCATCAGTTGAGATTTGTCTGATGTTTTTTTCATAATAAGATTAGGGATATAAATTTTGGGGAGAAAGACCACAGAGGCAAAATGTCATTTTTATTACATTATGTTAAGGGTATGCAGTGTAGTGGAAATTATCACTATTCATGCTAATATTGATCACCTGATTGTCAGGTTTCTCCACCAAATTTTATTTCCCCTGTTTTCCTTTTCTTTTAAACTGAATAATTTAAAACAAATTCACTGTGATCATCCCACACTTAAGGTATAAGACTTAGTATAGATTCATTGATTTTATTTTATACATGGGTTTTAATCCAATATTACTAAATTTATTTTGTTTTTCAAATTGTTCTTCAGCAATTAAGAACTCTTTCAGTTGACAGCTGTGTATCTTTGACACATGCCCATCATCGTGAGAATTTTTGATTGTTTTTGAGCACTTCCATGCTTCGCAATGCTACAAAGATGCTCCAGGTTTATCCTGTATCTTTTCTGCCTTGGGCTTAGTGTCAGCCATTTCTTCAAGCAGCCCTATTTCCTTTAATTGGAGAAAGGTATTAGAAGTGAAGAGCTGAGACTAGCTGCCCTTGGGTATTTTTGACACCTAAATCTATTCCATGGGCAGAAATTCTTGGAATCATTACCTATTGTGTATTTTTTGACTAAGTCTCAAGAGTCTCCTTCTGATGGATGTTACCAAGTCTGAGCAAATACAGGATGCTATTCCTCAAGAGTGTGATGTTGGTTTTATGATCCTTATGATCTTCTGACACTGCTAGCCATGAATGTACATTGGGGAATCATATACAGCAATACAAATGATTCATATATACACACGCATATGTATGATTTATAGATACACACATATATGAATTATATACATCGCACACACACATATATATGATTTATATACATACACATGTATATACGTCAATATCATGGCCAAACTCTTTCATCTTTTTTTCAGAACTATAATTTGGATTACGAATTATAAGAATGATTAGAAGGATTAGGAGCTAAGATTGCTGACTAAGTATCTGACTCTGTTATCCCTGGGCACCTCCCTCTAGTGCCAGATACCAAAATATTCACAACTTCTGGTGCTAGTCGCACCCAGAGAATAATCTCTTCTGATGGCCACAGTCTACACCATTTATTTTATTTTAGTAATAGGCACCTACAAAACAAGATGTGTGACATTCTTGCAAAGTGTAAAAAATTAAATTAGGATAGGACAGCACCTGTAGCTCAAAGGAGTAGGGCGCTGGCCCCATATGCTGGAGGTGGTGGGTTGAAACCCAGCCCCGGCCAAAAACTGAAAAAAAAAAAAAAATTAAGTTAGGATAAAGTGATCGCCACAATTCCACAAGGAAAATGACTATCTGAAACAAGTATTTTAGCCTTATAAATAGAAATTTCTTTAGTTTCCCTTGTAAGTTTAAAGTACACTGAGCTTTCTGATAGTTGAGTCTCAGAAATATCCTAATTTTTAACTAAGTAATTTGAAAATAGTAGGTCTCAGCTCCCCTTGTCTCATCTAAAAATATTGATATCCAAAAGTTATTATTTACATTTCTGATATAATGTCTTATATCTGAAAATAGGTTTTTTAACATAAAAAGAACAGAGAAAATTACAGATTTTTAGTAGAATTTCAGTTTCTTTTTTTCCTTAGTCTATTTATTATTTTTGTTTACAAAACAAAGTGAATTTGTATGATCCTCAAATAAAGATAAAAATACAACATAAGTTTCTTCTGAAAAATATTTCTCTGGTCATCCTCTCTCCATCCTCCCCTCCTATTTCTCTAGCCATTTTTTGTTAACAAAGTATAATAGAACCTCAATAGGTTGCCTGCCTCCCTACATTGACCACCTCCTTAAGATGACCAAGTTTTTGTAGACCAGATCTGCACCACATGTACATATCAGTATAGTACAGAAGGCCTAGTGCCTTATTTTGGCCGCCTCCACATGTTGACCAGTTCGTTACAGTCTCTTGGATGGTTAACTTACAGTGGTTCTATTGTATTATGATAAATATAATCTTATGGCATCAATGTATATGGTTAAAGTCCCTGACTATGATATACTAATGGTTTGTGTCCAGGTATAGGGTGAGTGACTTTCAATGACCTTGTAGTTCCACTTGCATTGAAGTAGTTTAATGTTTTCTATTGACCATTCTGGTAGTTCTAGTCTTATGACATATACCAACCATCTGAATATATTATTTGACACTCTCAAGTTAATATATTTTATTTAAATCTTCTAGATTCAATGAGACTACCTTAGAAATGAGGGATCGATAGTTTTGTTTTCAAAAATACCATATATACGCAAACTTTATTCCCTACATGCCTTCCACAACACATCTACTAATGGTGACTTTGAGTGACTTGTATTTTTCATAGTATTTTCATATATACATATTTATGTATATTTATATGTGCATAATTTTCAGAAGGCAAGTTAATTTAACTTTTAAGATTATTTATTAAACATAGAGGATAATACTTTGGCCAACTGCAACATACAAGTCTTGTGGAGGTACTGAATATTAATGAAAAAGCATGCAAATAGGCTAGATGACTTTATTTTTGAGGAAATATTTGCAAAATATAAGCAATAGATGCATGAGGAAAGAAAAGAACAGGTCTGGCATTTAATATTTTGCTTGCAATAAAATCAGAAAAATTGACAATGATGGAGGAAAGGGTAGTAGTAAAAGTAAGGATAGATTTATCAAAGAAGACAGAAGTAATTTTTATTTATGTAAATATTTGAGCTGTACTTATTAAAATGATGCTCTAGGGCGGTCTGAAGGAAAATAGCCAAATGAAGAAGAATATAAGTGAAGCGGAAAGCATATCTTTTCCATATTAGGAAATGACCTTGAACACATGCTTATCCTAAGGAATTGGGGGTGATGTAGAGTTTACATAAAATGTACACCAGGAAAGTTGTGGAATTCCCAAGCTGCAGTCCCATGTAAAAGCAGAGTTCAATGATAAGTTGTGTAAAGGATGTTGTGTGAGAAAAGAAACAGACCCCAAATCCTTGCAGCTTTGCTCCACTGGGATACGCCTTGAGTTAAGACAATGAAAGCTGGAGTTTAGTGCCTGTGGAAGGCTGTGAATTTTTGCATGCTCTATGAAGATAAATTTTGTTTCTTTCCCTAGCCAGTCATTTTCCAAACCTATGTGATTTGTCACAATAGGGACTAGACAAGGGAAAGTATATGAACCCAGAAAAACGATAACAAGTTTTATTATTTTGCACACAGGACATAACTACATTGTTTTTATATCACAGATTTATTAAAAAACTTTATCAAAGAATATTAGACTTATGGAAAAATATTTCTGATATTTGAAATTCTAAATTAAATATTTTGTATTTTGTTTTATACTATTCTATGTACAAATGGCTTTTTTTAGTGTTGTTCTTCATAATAAGAATGTAAGAATTTTTTTTTTTTTGAGACAGAGCCTCAAGCTGTCACCCTGGGTAGAGTGCTGTGGCATCACAGCTCACAGCAACCTCTAATTCCTGGGCTCAAGCGAGTCTCCTGCCTCCGCCTCCCAAGTAGCTGGGACTACAGGCGCCC
>CAUYRH010066841.1:0-21353 GCA_963574655.1 Perodicticus potto | reverse complement strand
GATATCTGCTCTACCATACCTTATACTGAGTATCCTAAAATTAAATAGCACTAGTGAAACGTACAGAGAATAACAGAAGAGGGGCAAGGTTGGGGTGGAGGGAGGGTAATTGGTGGGGCCACACCTACGGTGCATCTTAGAAGGGTACAGGTGAAACCTACTAAATGCAGAATACAAATGTCTTCATACAGTAACTAAGAAAATGCCATGAAGGCTATGTTAATCAGTTTGATGAAAATAGTTCAGATTGTATATGAAACCAGCACATTGTACCCCTTGACTGCACTAATGTACACAGCTATGATTCAATAATAATAAAAAAAAAAGAAAAAAAATGTTAACTCATTGTATGGCATATTAAGCATAGGTTAAGTATAGTTATAGTATGGAAAAGTTTGCCATGGTGACAGGCAAAACATGCTATTGATTGTTAGGGAAATTAAACTTTTTTTTTTTAAGAGACCGAGTCTCACTTTGTTGCCTTCAGTAGAGTGCCTTAGCGTTACAGCTCACAGCAACCTCCAAATTAGGTGATTCTCTTGCCTCAGCCTTCTGAGCAGCTGGGACCACAGGCGCCCACCACAGCGCCCAGCTATTTTTTGGTTGCAATTTGGCTAGGGCTGGGCTTGAACCCACCACCCTCGGTAGATGGGGCCAGCACCCTACTCACTGAGCCACAGGTGCTGCCCCAAATTAAACATTTTTATATGTTTATTTCATTTGTGTATCTTCTGAGTACTCTTGTTATACCCTTTGTCTAGTTTTCTAATGGGGACCTGGGCTGTTTCTTGTTGTTAGAAATTTATAGTGTAAAGACATTTATCCCTTTGGCATACATAGTACAAATACATTCTTCAAGTTTTTATTTTTATTTTATGATGTTTGATAAACACAACTATTTCAGGTCTCTCTAAGTTTCATCTTTGTATCTCTAGCATTTCTCCTTAATAGAGTGTGTCATGTCTCTTCTCTTTGCTTTCCCTTAATACATCATTAGCACCAAGCAATACTACTACTCTTACATATTATTAGTATCACAAATGAAAATGAGGCTGGTTTTGATATCTCAGAGTTCTGCATAACTATGTTTATGTAAGTCTTGAAAATGAGAAGGAAAGATATGTGTAACAGGAAACTTATGTGCCTCAGGTGTACAAAATGAGAAGTTGTAAAAATGGAAAGGCTGCATGTAATAGAAACAAACCTTGCCTGAAACTGTATGTCATGATTTCACTTCTGAACATCTCATGTATCTGCTACTGAGCTGTAATAGAGTTATATCCTTTTAGTCTCTGTTAAAGGAATCTTAACCAGTTTTATTCTTTTGAGATTTTTCAAAATTGCATCCTTAAAGCGTAAAGCTGCACAGGTTTCTATTTCTAGTTCTTCATAAGCAGGATTTAGTTGCAGTCTCCCAGATTTCTATCATATTCTCATTACTTCTGTTAGTCAAAATTAGCTTTGGAAAAGTGATTTCTCTCATTGTTTCCTCTACTGTTAACCTGGCAAATCAACAATTTACTTAACTCTCTTTTTTAGAATAAAGAACGACTGAATTCATGTCTAGGAAAAATATTCTGTACAATTACTTCTGTTTCTCTATTCTTCAATTACATACTCTATTTTTCATAGGTTTTGTAAATTTACATGCAGAGGTACTTTAATTTTGATATTCAGAATTATTCTTCATCTCTTCAATAGGCTTGTTTCTCTGGAATAATTTATTTTACTCTTCTAATTGGAGTTCTGTTCCAACAAGGGTTAATGACTATTTACATTAGGTTGCGTTTATTTCTTATATTTAAAATCTCACAAGATTTTGTTAACTTTATTCCCTGTATTCTGAACTTCAGAATGTAGATAACTCAGGCCACAAGGCATGTCCTTGGTCCACCCTTCTTCTTAGTATTTTCCATTGTATAATTATGGGCACCTTGCCAACCGCTTTACGGGGTCTATTTTATGTGCTAACCTCCATCATATGGAGGTTTTAGAGTTTTACTGATAATTTTCTGTCTTCCTCAACATTTTCTTAATAAAATCTTGATCTAATCATTAAATTACCAGGTGAATAAATTCTTTCAGTTCTTTGAGATTAAACATAGAAACCTATCATTCAAGGCATCTATCTGTCTGAAAATAAAATCTTTTCACACTGTTTCTTTTCCTAAGTCCCAGCCTTCAATTAGAACCCAACATATAAGGCCAAGGTGTAATTATCATCCATCATAATATCAATATGGGTACAAAAATTCATTTAGTTTCTTTTTTTATGAGTTTTCCATAGATCTCTATTGACTTAGCAGATAATAAAAATGTGTGGGTCCATTTGCTGATCCATGCCATCTTCAAAATATGCTATCAATCTCAAAACGAATTCAATAGCATTAATAATCTGGGGTAATATTTTCTAGTTTTGAAGGTTTTCATTTATAATTTTTTCTCAAAGGTAAGAGATTTAAAAAAGGGTGTCACTAGTGATAGAAAAATCTGTGGCCCTTACCAAATTCTAAATAGGGACATGCAAAAATAACAAGGTGTGTCTAACAGAAATAATTACACATAAAGCACACTGTTTTCAATCTGGCACAGATCTACGTCATTAAGGTTGAAATAAAAGGCAAGTACCTATAGTTCAGATTAAAATTCCAGTATAAAATTAGCATAAATCAGGAAAAAAAATGTGTGAAACTTAATATTTAATGTAGATCTTAGAAAGTTAAAAGAAACAGGCTATATCCTTAATGATCAATGAATAACACAAATATACATTTCAAAATGTTTAACAATCTAAACAGAAATACCACTTAGAAAAAAAAGACCCTGAAAAATTACTTCTATGAATCACTGTCACCCAAAGTTATTTAGTACTATTTGATAAATTTTCATATTTAACTTGAAAACACATAAATTTAAAATTTTATTGCTAAAATGACTTCTTGCTTCATCCATTCATTCCAGTATTTATTGAATGCCTTCTATATGTAGGTATACCTGATTCTGTTCCATGCTTTAAATGAAGCCTAAGTAACAAACTAGAAAATTAAACAAGAACAGCAACAAAAACCAAAAACAGGGAAAATACCTTGGCTAAAGGAAAAACAAGGAACAAAATTTCTTACAACTTTTCTCATATCTTATAACCTTCTTAAAAAAGAGATGTACAATTGACTCCATAAATAAACTTTTTCTTCAACTCAGTATCTGCAATTCTTCTCTAAATAAGATCTACTGTGTTTTATACTTTCATAGAGATGCTTTTCTAACATAATCAAAATGAGTTTCACTTATTTTAACAAAAAAGGGGGGCATAAAACTCCTTGGAAGCATATTTCTACTTTGTAATAATGAAGGCAGGTAGTACTATTTATGAAAAACTTAAAAAAGTCTTTATGTTTAAAAAAACTCTAACAAAAGTAATTACCAGAAAAATCACAAAAAAGAAAATGTAATTATGAGCATAGAGTTTTTCAAGTAATGTGAAAAAATGGAAAATAAAAAAAAAACAAAAAGTATGTATTATAGAAATAAAAGTCCCAAGCATGTTATAAACATGAAAAGTCTAAAAGGAATCTAAATCATATACCTCCTTATGCCAGAAGGGCACTACCATGAATCTCAAAATATATCTGAATAAGGTAGATCTGTAGATGGAGGTTAAAAAATAACTTGGGAGTATTTTGATAACTTACTCAGGCTTTTTGATCCCATGTCGTCAGGGATCTCCTGTAGAGGGTAGTCCCCAGAGAGCAAGCAATAAAAAGATAATCAAAGAAAATAGTTGTCAGTAATGCATAAAATTGGTGCTACAGTAAGAGACAGTTCCAAGACCATTACAGGTACACATATCTTACAGAGAATTTCTGTAGATTGCTAGAAGTTTGAAATGAGCTAGTAGCAGACTATAATCTACCAGAAGAATGAAAGTTCTATGTTGGAGGCTGTTTAGGGTAGTGAAGCAACATTTCAGACCATTTCTTGCTATTTTAAAAGTAAAATTCAAAGTGTCTACATATAATGAATAAAAAGGATAAAATGGAATGATTCCAGATAATCTAGTATCAAAGACTGGCAAAGCTAGCTATACTCAGAAATAAATAGGCAGCTTTTCAAGTATTCATGATTTTCCTCTAAAGTTCTTTGAATGTTACGAATGTGAAGTGTTGTTCATAAAAACCCCTACTTCAAATATGTTATTTATTTATATATTTGTTACAAATATATAACTTAAAAATGTTTACTTTAAATTAAGACTTCTTTAGGTGCCAGAAAAAGTTAAGATTGGCATATAATTAATTTATGCATTTTAAGTTGCCCCTGGTTAAGACAATTAGTAACCTGCTGCAGCTCTTGAAACTGTCTCCATGGTAACAACCAACTGCAGGGCAGTAGGTCCCTCTACATTTATTTTCAGTTGACCACTGGATCCACATACTTACGGTCAGCATCACTTGTTTCCTGCTCACTCTGGTCCTTGTTCTTGTAGAAGGGGAATTTTCGGGAAAAGAGGTTCTTTTTACGCTTGTCATTGAATGACTGCTGAAGAAGAGAAGGAGGGGCAAAACAAAGGGATGTCTACTGTCTGTGTGTACAAAGGCCCAGCCTAGCAGCTCTGTGGAAGCTGACTCCTATGACCACAGTGTGCAGTTTGTATATCACTTTTACTTTAATCACATATAAAGTGCATTTCTAATTTTGTGTCAATTCCTCTAGTTCAAATATTTTACAACTGAAAATATTTAAAAATTGTACAGTCTAATTCAGTTATACCTAAAAATAAGGAATAAATGCTACTTGACAAAAATTAAATCAGATTAACTAACACTATAGTACAAAGCAAGCTAACATTTATGGATATCAATCTGTATTTCTCTAGAAAAATTCCCAAGTACTACTAGTTTCTTTATAGCAAAAGTTGTTTTAAATGTTACTATGCTAAATGTAACTATGTTATTATCTTACATATTAGATAGTGATCCTCATCCTATTTGGCCTGACCACATTTATTTCTTTATCCTTTTTTTGTGGCCACAATGAACTATTAGAAAAGTCATTATTAACAATAGAAAAGCCATTAAAACAATTATGAGAAAGTTGCTAATGTTGAAAATTTAAAAACAATCTTTGTTTTTTTCTTAAAGAGGAAAAAGGCAACTAAATGTTTACGGCCTGAAATCAGAAAATGGTAAGGAAAAAGCATGAATCCAGCAAAAGATTTACCAATGCCATCTTAGCTGAGGAAGAAGAGTCAGAAGTTTCCTGGACAACTTAAATGTTACCAAGACTGATTTACTTGTTTTTAAGCTCTACTATATTTATCTATTTTAAAAAGTATATATAAATAAACCAGAACCCTATCCAACACATTGGCCCCATGGTCTATTCACAGAAGTTTGTTAGCCCTCAGAGCCACAAGGCACTTAAGATTATAACAGTTTATACATAATCGTTATATGAGGGTTGAACAGCTGATTTGATAGCCATTACTGCACAGGTATTGGAAAAAAGTTTTTTCCCTTGAATGTCTCATTTGTACATTCATAGATTTAAGAGCATGTAGTACAAAGAATGATGAAGCTATTAAAAAAGAAATAACTTCTTTTGTAATTCCCATGTCATAGGCATCTATGCTTTGAAGAAAATGGCCTTATCTACCAATGACACCTGGAATTACTATTTTTTTGAGAGCAAGAGGAAGAGAAATGATATGAAGAATAGAAATTTTGTTCTGATTTTTCTTTTTGAAACAAGGAACTTGTTTTGTTGCGTGGGATGCAGTCATCATAGCTTACTACAACCTCAAATTCTTGGAGGCTCTAGCAATTGTCTTGCCTCAGCTTCCCATGTAGCTGGGACTACAGAAGCGTGCCACCACAACTGGTTAATTTTTCTCATTTTACTTTTGCTCACGCTAGTCTCAAACTCCTGGTTTCAAGTAAGCCTTCCACCTTGGCTTCTCAAAGTCCTTCCATCCAGCCCTCATTCTGATTTTTTTTGAGTTTATCCATGTCTTAAGATAATATGTCATTATTTGGAAGTATACTGACACCCGGCAGTATGTTTTGGCATGCTTCTATTATAAGCATGTGGTGCCAGGTGATTAAGTGTTAAAGTAGATTAAAGGGACTTTTAGCTTCAATTCTATAAATTGAGAAGATTTATTTTGATAAGAATCTTTATAAAATAAGGTTAAACTTTCATTTTTACCTTTTCATATCAATAATTCAGGATTAATAAGTTCACAGTTCATTAGCCAAGCAGACTGTCCCGATTTCAATCTTAAATTTTGAAGGCTCTGAGGAACTAGATAAAAGAGAACTCTAAGCAGAATTTAAAAATTAAGTTGAGAAAAAAAGTATTAAGGAGAACTCTGCATTTATACCTATTTTATAATCTGTCAAGTAGCATTATTTGAATAAAAATCTTTGCCTGAATCCAAATTTTAGGAAGGACAAAGAGAAGAAAATTTAAGTTTTAGTAGAGAAAAAAATCATGGTAATCTAATTTAGGGATGGACTAAATCTTTCCATTTATAACAATCACTGGTTTTGAATTTAGTAATAGTTTTTATGATATCTGATAAAACTGATACAGTTTTTATATAAAGTTATTTACCCCTCTTACTGCATATATAGTGGTCAGAGTCAGTTTCACACACAACAACCAAAAGAAACATGAAGTTTAAAATGTTTTGATTTTTATTATTTTTGAAGTTAGATAAAATGAGATATCATAAAGATATCATAGTAAAAGGCAGAAAGAAATGCTTGTTAGTTAAGAAATGTATTAATTGTATTACATTTAACATCTTCCAGGTGAAGAACTTATTAAAAGCAAAAATAAAAATGGCATAAGCAAACAAGACAAAAATGTGTAGGGTAAACATAAAACTGAAGGCCTGCTACCTCCAGTTTCTTTATATTTTTGATAAAAAAAACCCCTTACATTTAATTACTTGGCATTAGCCCTACAATGCAAAAAGTAAAAGTACTGTCAAAATACAAGTTCATGATACATATATTAAATATCTCAATATGTAATTTCCACAGGTTGTATTTCAAAATAGCCAAATGAATGTTAAAAATGTTAATGAGAAACTGAAATGTTATAAGTCTATAGTAAAAATAAAGTCCACAAATCACCATGTAAGGAAAAGAGGAGGCATAGGAAATGGTACTACACAAAGATATGCAGTTCTGTATCAATGGCAAGCGTATTTTTACCCCACTCAGTATCATGCATAGTTTTGGTGCTGTGTTAGAACACAGTGACTGTGTATAATAAAGTTGGTTATAGTCAACAAACAAGACTAAGATTAAAATATGTCGTTAATTCAGTTAACTTCTTACAGTATGAAAGAAAAGTTATGACATGCAACCTCTGTTTCAATTCATCGATGGTATATTGTGCTAAATTATTTTTAAAGACACACATAAAACAAGCACAAAAACACTATACATATTTCAATCCTGAGCATTTACTTGGGATTTTTTTTCATCCAATAAAAATTTCTATTTTAAGTATTGTTTCAAATCATGCTATGTAATTTTGTATTTTCTAAAAGCTACAAGTTAATTTTCAAGAATTTACCATTTCTAAAGAAGTTGAATGTATTATACGATTTACTCAGATATAATTCTTAGATCATGGATATTTACCTTTTAAATTTTACTGCTTTATGTCTGAGTGGTTAGTGACATCATAAATGTACAGAGAGTAAATTTATTTGCTGAACTTTTCACATGCATTTCAAATATGATCAAAAGACTTATAAAAACTTTGGCTTCAGATTAAAAAATACCCCCAAACTTATACAAGACATTGCTATGAATGGTATTTCAACACAACTGTCCATCTCTTTCTTCAGGCTTGCTACTAGAATATTCCATTGCAGTATGTTTAGGATAATTAAGAATTATATACATAATTGAGAATGAAGCCTACACAGTCTTTCTCATGTACTGACATCCAAAATTTTAGAGTCAAACAGACAGACTTAAAGGAAAAATATACAACTAAAATAAATATGAAAGAATTTCAATATATTTCTTAATCACTGACTGGCATTTTGCTTATTCCCTCCAATAAATGTTTATACTGATTCAAACATTTAAGACACAGATTCTCTTATATCAGGTATAATGGAGGGAAAGAGCAAGGGAATGTCCATAAATTAATTTGCCACAACTTGTGAACATAGATTATTAGTTAATCATATTTTGAGGGGGAAGTGGCTGTTTTCTTAGGAGAGTCATTATTAAATTATCTAACACAATTAGATAATTGTGGTAACACAAGTACACTGGTAACACAAGTTTCTACTGGACATCTACATGAAGGCCAAATACATTTTTTTAAATAAAAATTACCCTGACCAAGAGAATGTCTTTAAGAATATATTAAGTGACAATTTTAATTTGGGAAAGTCTATAAACGGGGTACTTTAATTTAATAAATGTTACTTTACTATCTTATTATTGAAAAACACAATGGCAAGAGCTGATCCTGGTTAATTTTTATGGCAAAGTAATCCTCATTTTAACAATGTAGCTTAATCAAGAATTATGACAAGGTCTATTACCCCCAATTAACTAATTTCCAGAAATAAGAGATATCATATACTCACCCCTTTGTCTCTTGTTTTAGAATTAAATTTCACTGTTTTTAACCGGGCTCGTTCTTTCTTCTCAACCCTGTCATTGCACAGAATGTTATTTTTTAAATATAGTACACATGTGTATATTTATATATGCACTCAATCCCATAATTATGTTAAAATTATTATGAGGTTCCATTTCTGAGTTTAGCAATTATCTTGGTTTTCTGCTTTTTAAAAAAATATAGTATTAGCTTAGCAAGGAATACACATGCTAAATTAAGCTTAACAGAGAGAAAGTAAATGTGGTAAAATGTTAACAATTGGTGAAAGTAGAGAAGAATATGGGGATGTTCACTGTACTATTGCATTTTTTGGTACTTACTTCACTGTAGCTCTAAAATTTTTAAACATAAGAAGGTGGGAAATAAATTAATCTTAACATCAGTGATACATATGTGTAAATTTATAAAGTAACCAGTTATAGTGCATAAAGTAAGAATTTTAAACTATTTTTGGAAGGCCATGTAAGGAGCTGGTAACCACAATTATTTCTATGAAGATGAAGTGTATGCCTTGGGAGAAAGCCTGTGCAGCTTTTACATCTTTCACATTCTGAAACTTTTTAAAGTGTTACATATTCAAAACAAACAAGCAAATGAAATTATAATAAAACAAATTTTCGTGTAGATTATTAACATCAATATGAATCCTGCAAAACTGCATGTAAATTAAATCTTTTATAAATCCTCAGATTTTAACATGGTAATTAGGTTAGTATATATAGCAGAAAAGCCTACCAAACAGCCTTTGAATGAATGTGTTCTCTTTATTTTTCTTTATTATCTAGCTCTACAGACTTACTATGGGCATAGCAAAATCTTAGCACTCATGGATTTAAAACTTATGTTTTTTATTATTCCCACAGAGCAATCTTGAGGCTCCATGACATGAATGACTTATAATATTGCTTAGGTACTTATTGAGGGCACCACAAAACTAGCATTTGAGAGTCAGAATTTACAACTCAAATTTATTTAATATCTTTTTTTTGGGACAGCACGCCACTCTGTCACCCTGGGCAGGGTGCTATGAGAATCATACCTCACAGCAACCTCCAACGCCTGGGTTCAAACAATCCTCCTGCCTCAGCCTCCCAAGTAGCTGGGACTACAGATGCCTGTCACAAAACCTGGCTGGTTTTCCTATTTTTAGTAGAGACAGGGTCTCACTCTTGCTCAGGCTGGTCTCCAACTCCTGAGCTCAAGCAATCCACCTGCCTGGGCCACCCAGAGTGCCAGGATTACAGGTGTGAGCCACCATGCCTGACCTCAACTTTGTTTTTATTATCATTATCTTGTTTAGTAATTAGTTCAGTGATTTAAATCTTGTTTATTTATAGGACTGTGTCACTGTCGGTGTGAGGGAAGGAGGTACAGGGAAGGCTGAGCACTCCTAGGCCCCCTGGGGACAAACCCCTCTTAGCCCTAATAACCACCATTCAACTCTTTGTATAAGTTTGACTATCTCAGATTTCACATAAAAGTGTGATCACATAATTCATTTGTCTTTCTGTGTCTGGTTTGTTTCTTTAGCATAACGTACTTTACGTCCACCCATGTTATCATGTAGTAAAAGAAACTTAAAGGAACAGCAATTATGAACTTATGTTGCCCTATGTTCAAGTGGTAAGAAAAACAGATATATTTACCTGCGTTTACTGGGAATCACTCCAACTTCATCACTCTCACCATCTGGTGTAACCTGCCTGGCTTGCCACCATTCGTCATCAGAAGCATTGATAACATGGAGGATATCTCCAAATTTGAAGTTTAATCCCTGACTGGGAAGGCCACTATCTTTAGTTTTGTCATAATCAAAAAGGGCTCTACATTCAGGAAAAAAAGTCCATAAATTAGTTGTTATAATGATGTCAATCAATATTAAATAAACATAGGATTCTAAAAGTATATGTAATGTGAATAATTAAACAATACACCACAGTAGGCAAAATAATGTACAGTTCAACTTTGCTCTACATACAAAAAGATGAGACAAGAAATAGCAAAATCAATGTATTATGAAATTAGTTTATTAAGCATATTATCTATTTCTTTTAATATTGTAAGAGAAATTTAAATAATGCTATTAATATAATCCAATCGGAGCCTCTATTAAATTCTAAAATGAAGACAAATCTAGAGAGTTGTTCTAAATTAATAAATAAAAAACATTAAGAAAAATTTTTCTTTACTTTGATTAGCTCTATATGGGAAAACAAAGTCTTTGATATAGCTGATTTATTAGTTGTGGATTATAGGACTAGATCAACATAGTGATTATTCTGACAGTTAATTATTCTTTCCATTCAGTGTTTTCAGTGTTGATACCAATGATAAAAACTAACCACAGATGACTATTAGTTGCCAAATACTTTGGAAAAAATATTAACTTACAATATAATGTTCATAATAATTGCAATATGGCAAAAATCAAATGAAAATATTACCTTACTATTTGATTAACTAATGTATACTATTTAACTTCAAATAAGCTCTTCCAACAGAGTACAGGAAAGGATCCCAGGAATTATATTTATAAAAGTTTATTAATTCTTTTTTTTTTTTTTGAGACAGAGTCTCACTATTTCACCCTCAGTAGAGTACAGTTGGTGTCACAGCTCACAGCAACCTCAAACTCTTGGGCTTAAGCGATTCTCTTGTCTCAGCCTCCCAAATAGCTGGGACTAGAGGCATCCACCACAATGCCCGATATTTTTTTGTTGTTGTAGTTGTCATTGTTATTTAGCTGGCCTGGGCTGGGTTCGAACCCGCCAGCCACGGTGCATGTGGCTAGCACCATAACCACTGTGCTATGGGCGTGGAGCCAATTTATTAATTCTTTTGTTCTAATTTGGAAATTGAAAATTAGGAAGCAAATCCTAATTCTTTTTCATGCTACTAGCTTTTAAGAGCCAATCTCTTAAAGTAAAACTTAAGAGGGCTAGCAGAATTACTTGATGGGTAAATGAATGAACTAGTAGTTAATGGCTTTCTAATATGTTCTTTTAAGTCCTTTCACAAGGGCTAAAGGTGTGAGGGAAGTAGGTCGGAATCAAAAGTAGGAAGGCTTACTTGTACAATAAAACATCTAGAAAATGAGGTACGACAAACAGACATATTTACCTGTGTTTGACTGGTCAAAATTAAAATTACCATTCCAATAAAAGCAATTATTTATTCTTTTTTATTTAGTTGTCTTGGTAACTATTTTTAATTGTATATAAAGTACGTAACTTGATAATTTGATATATATATATGCACTATGTATAAGAATATTACAAAATAAAAAATAAAGTAACTTAAGAGGCAGTACAAATGTCAAGATATGAGAAAAGGAAAAACACTACCTCTTAACATTTTTATCATAAATTCATCTTTTGAATTATAAAAGTATTGTATTATTGAACAATGAACAAAAGCAATCACCCACAATCTCTATTCCTTATTTTAGCTTTATCTTTTAATATATTTGATTCATAAAAAAGGAACCCATGTGAGTTAATCATAAGATAGAATAAATACCTGCTAACCTAATATCCAACCTAAGATAACACATGAAACCTTTATCCATATCAGTAATTCACATTCACCTATTTTTTTTCCCCTTGACCCTACTTCCCTTGGATTAAGGTTAATCATCATTTTGAACATAATATTTTTTATTTCATGGACCCTATTTTTGTTGGTGATTTTATAACATATGTGTAGATGACTAAACATAATGCATGTTTTTGGTTTCAGAGTTTTATAAAAAGGTATACTGAAGGGCAGTGCCTGTGGCTCAAAGGAGTAGGGCGCTGGTCCCATATGCCAGAGGTGGTGGGTTCAAACCTAGCCCCGGCCAAAAACTGCAAAAAAACAAACAAAAAAGGTATACTGAATGTAGTCTTTTTGACTTTTGAAATTAAAAACATGTTGACTATAAAGAAACAAAAGACTTCTGGGGAAGTTTGGAAGGCTATGTCTGTCTATTTCGTCTGTATCCTGACTTGTTAAAATTACAATAAAAAAGAAAGACACAAGAGAGAAGGCAACAAAAGAAGAGAGATTTGAACACATTTTTGGTTAATAATAACTAAGCAGAATAAAGGAAACTATAACTGGGGTATCTAAAGAAAGGGACACTGAAACAAGTTTTATTCCATAAGAACCCTAGAAATTCTCCTGAATTAGATATATACAATACCAAGGAAGGCAGGCATAAGTTATAACACAGGCAACAGAAGGTACAAACACTGAATATTTAGCACACAGACCCTTCAGATCATTATTCCTGTTCCTGATCCCACAGAAGACCAGAGGTTCAGTCTCTAGAGAAGTTGAATTTGAGAAGCAGTATACTACGTAATTTGATGGGTGAAAAGGAAGGTGCTAAACAGAAAGCAGATAGATGAGAAAGAAATCCACATAATGAAATGGAAATTCTAGTAACCTGGTTTATACAGCTGGCAGATAAAGGGTTTTTCTGCAGATCTACTTAATTATACCAAAGGAAAAAATGACAGAATAGGAGAGGGAGTTAAGAGACAATTTCTCTTCCCTCCCTCAAAGAAAATAAGTTAACTAGAAAAAAGGAAAATACAAGGAAAACAAGGAACACAACAAACAGGTGAAAACTTCAGAGATATGAAATGTGTGCAAAATAAAAGGAAAATGACAAAAAATGAACAATTACCTAACAAGAAGGAGCTCTTGAAAATAAAATAGAATATCATCCTTCCCCCTCCCAAATTCTCTATCAGGGAAAAATAAGAATAATGTCATTTTAGACATGCTAAGACTCAAAAGTACCTCCCACATATGCTTTTCTCCAAGAATTTACTGGAAGATGTGCTCTAGCAAAATAAAAGTAAATTGAGAAAGAAGAAAATGTGGCATTTATGTAACAGGATCTGACACAATAGAGAGTCAAAGGGAACAGAAAAATGGCAAAGAGAAGTTCCATCTAGAACTATACAGCAAGTCTATGGAGTATCTAGTCTAGACTGGAGTATAAGACGAAAAATACTGATAGACCATAGGTAAGACTGTATGATGATTTATCATGTGGAAAACTCTAGATAGGCTATTGGGAGATGTAAGAAGACACTTAGTATAATAAGTATATGGAAAATTAAACAAATGAGAATGTGAGACAATTATTACGTCCAGGACAAATGAAGAGCTGCAGAAAAAGAACGCATGGTCACAGGGTACTTCTTGACTGAGCACTGACAGCTATTACAAAGTAACATGACTAAATGCTATTGATTTTAATAGCATTAGAGTGACAGGGCTATGTTTGAGTGATAGGGAAAGAAACAGAATGAATGGTTTGATACTACAGAGAAAAGTTCTCATCTTTCATGGCAGTTAAGTTAGTAATGTCTAAAGTTAATGCAGTAGAAAACAGCAGTACATTCATGTTATTTAGAAAGATGAAGGTAAAAGGCAAGGGAGTTTGCTAGGAATATTGAGGATGATAATTATTTCTGGAAAATGAAAACTAGGGGTTAGTGGGAAGTTATAGTTATTTTTCATTATAAGCTTTTTGATAATACATGACTTTTTTAAAAAAAGATTATTATTTCTCTAAAAATAAAAATGACAGAAGTGAACATGATTCATTAAATGTACCTAAAACAAGTATAACCTAGTATGTTTGCTTTTTATGCCTTTGTAAGTGCTTCATCAATCACAAAATAAAAGGCAACACCTATTAATTACACTAAAATTAGAAAATCGAGAAGAAAAGGACAAAATGAGAATATAAAAAATAATCTGTGCTGTTTTTCCCTGACTTGTGTATATAAAATACTTTTAATGATGCTGGAATGCAGGGTTTAGTAAGTATTGCAAAAATTGGTGGAGGGAGACAAAAATCTGACACATTTAAGATTCTCATATCATTGGGTTGGATACAAGAAACAAAAGAGGTAGAAATAGAGTAAAAGAAGAAACTGAGAAAACTTTCAGTATGTATCAAAGAATAAAATTATTTCAAACAGTAAGTCATATCATCTGTAAACATGTATAGAGGACATACTTGTGTGCAGGTATACTTACACAAACACATGCATAAGATACATGTCTGTTTATATAACATATACCATCTCTCATTAGAAGGATAAATGAAACATACTGAGAATAAGTCTTTCAAGATCAGAAGGAATGAGAGAATAATAAAGAATAATTCAGATTACTTACAAGTGCTTAACTAATAGTAAAATAATAGTATAATAAAGTTCTCAAAGTTCTCCTAAAAATAAAGTATACAGAATACAAATAAATGAGATTTCTGTTTTAAGTCTCATTAGCCAATGAAATAAAAAAGTTCTGTATTAATATTATCTGTTGAAGATTATTAGATTAGTTGTTACATTAGTTTTTATATTAATCTTACACACTTTAGGAAAAAAACATGTTTGTTTCCTTCCATGTGTTTTAAAATAGACATAGAAATTTCCTGAATATTTATCTATTCATACTTTAAGCCTGAGTGCGGCCTGCAGCCTGTGGGCCACTTGCAGATTATTTGAAGCCTGTTTTGCTTATTCGTGGTATTGGATAATGGGTAAGTTATGTGAGGATTTTTTTTTGCTTATCAGCTTTCATGAGTGTTGGTGTTTTTAATGTGTGGCTCAAGACAACGCTTCTTCTAGTGTGAGGCAGAAAAATAAAAGGTTGGATACTAAGCTATTCTATACATATGCTCCCTTTGCTATTATGGCAAATGCCATGACAACTGAATGGTCATTCAAATGGAGAATATCTTATAAAAGAATACAGGTAAACCTAAGTGTTGAATATACGACATATTAAACTTGTATTTACCCACTAAAACATCAATCTAGAACAGTGGTTCTCAACCTTCCTAATGCTGCAACCCTTTTAATACAGTCCAAATGGGTCGCAACCCACAGGTTGAGAACTGCTGATCTAGAAAAACATCGAATCTAGAAAACATCAGTCTACTAAAAAAATCAATCTAGAAAAATTTCTGCTTCACAGAAACGTCTTTCTTTCTTTCTTTTTTTTTTTTTTTGAGACAGAGTCTTACTATGGCACCCTCGGTAGAGTGCTATGGTGTCACAGCTCACAGCAATCTCAGACTCTTGGGCTTACGCGATTCTCTTGCCACAGCCTCCCAAGTAGCTGGGACTACAGGCGCCTGCCACAATGCTCAGCATTTTTTTTGTTGCAGTTGTCACTATTGTTTAGAACCCCTCAGCCTGTGTGTTATGTGGCTGGTGCCGTAACCACTGTGCTATAGGCGCCGAGCACAATATATTTTTCTATAGCTACTAAGTCACAGTGAAAAATCTGAACAAATCTGCACACATACATTAAGAATTGCCATAATTAGAAATAAAAACATTTACCTGACATAGAGGGATCGCTTCTGGCTAGTTCGAAGAGAACCTGACCCCGAACTGATACTACTATTCATCATCTGCTCCCGTAGGTCATGTATTTTAGCTTCAAAACGACTGTATTCTGAGGGAAGAAAAGAGAAATTAATTTATATTTTATATTCTTAAAAAGTAAGTTAATTGAAGGTCAAGTGCTAAATATGTGAACAGTCTTATAATTAAATATGGTTGGAACCTTTAAACAGTAACGGTATGAGATTTTTGTCCAATATGAAAATTTCAAGTTAATAACCTAAATGTACATAAATTGGAATTGGCTTAGTTTTTCCTATGTGCTATTTTAAAGTTCATATTGCATTTCATTAATTAAAAGACAGTTTCAGATAATAAAAGCAATTTTATGTTATGTAATGTATAAATTAAAAAAAAATCAGGATTTATTTAAAATTTTCTATGTAAAAAGCCTATAATACTTAGTACACTAGATGCTTTAATTACTGACATTAATCAGTTTACCTTATATTTTTAAATACAGAACTTGTTCAGGGTCAATAACAATGGGAAAATAGGCCTTAACTGATAAATGAAATTAAATCTATTTTAACTCATTTTATAATTTACAAAATGTCAAAATCCCAACATAATACAAAGCAATCTAAAATAATATTCATAAATATTTTCATTTAAAACATTTTTATACAAGTTTGATTTTGAAAGTGGATTATTTTAAACTATATTATATGTTAAAAACTACTAAAAATATTAATAACAAGAAACTTAAGCACTTTTTCAAGAATATTGCACATATCTTTGGATCTGTTTATAACAAATTCTTTTACAACTATGTCATATTAGTCTGATTTTCTTACAAAGCCTGTCTTATAGCAAACAACCTGTCTGGGAATTAGTATAGTTTAAGAAGACAGATTAAGAGCAAGTATGATTATTTCTGAGTTACTCTTTTTTTCACCATAGTTATCAAGTTTGTTTTATGGATACTGAGATTGATTGCAGCAACAACTCATTAAAAATCTCAGAAAACATTTAAAAACCCACATTAATACATCAGAAAATATCCTTTTACTTTCTTTTAAAAATATAATATAAAATTTAAAAATTAGATTTATTAGTATAATATACCTGTTATAATTCAATAATTATCAATCCACAGCAAATCTTCTTTAGCATGTATAGATAGAGCTATGATACAGATAGACTGATGGATGGAGTAGATATGAAGTACATCATGAGTTTATATTGGTTTTTGTTTCTTCTTTTTTTTTTTGAGACAGAATCTCACTTTATTGCACTTGGTAGAGTGCAATGGCATCATGGCTCACAGCAACCTCAAACTCTTGGGCTTAAGCAAATACTCTTGCCTTAAGCCTCCCAGGTAGCTGGGACTACAGGTGCCCACCATAATGCCTGGCTAGTTTTTAGAGACTCAGTCTTGTTTTAGCTCAGGCTGGTCTTGAACTCCTGAGCTCAAGCAATCCACCTGCCTCAGCCTCCCACAGTGCTGGGATTACAGGCATGAGCTACTGCACCTGGTCTTATATTGGTTTATCTAATTAAAAATTAGGACCACTGGGTTTTTACATATATCTCCTCTACCTTACATTTGCATCTGCTTTCTTGCACATGAAGACAGTTAATTACAACACCAACATAACCACCCTGATACAAATACTGAAAACAGTTAACTATTTTAGTTTTTTTATCCTCAGGGGGCAGTCCACTAGGGATGTAGGTTGAATTACTGTTTTAAAGTCACTTGGAATAGTCCCTCCCTGGTTGTTAATGTTACCAAATGGATACACATTTGGATTCATCTGTTCTTTATTTTCAACTTCAATGTTTAGGGGTTGCCTTTAACTTTCTCCTTGTCTTTCTAAGTAGGTAAAATAGTTCCACTATTGTAGTCAAATCTATAAAACAAAGATACTAAAAATAGGTCCAGCTTCTACCCCTTTTTCTCATTCTGTTCCTTCTTGGTCTTTAAATGTAAACATTTAAAGGCAAGTTTATCCTTCCATTTTTAACAATAAGTAGATACACACGTAAATGCAAATATATTCACATATATTCTATACTTTTATAAATGTACATAATATATATCATATACATATATATGTATATAAACATATACATATTTCTCCTCATTCTAAAATGGTAACAAATATTTCTCCATTTTTTTACTTAATAAGTGTATCTAGATGATCATTTCATTGTAATACATACAATTGTCCCTCATTCTTTTTTTTTGAGACAGAGTTTCACTATGTCACCCCCAGTAGAGTGCTGTGGCATCACAGCTCAAAACAACTGTAACAGCAGTAACAACTGGGTTGGAACACACCAGCCCCGGTGTATGTGGCTGGTGCCCTAGCTGCTGAGCTACAGGTGCTGAGCCCCTCATCCTTTTTTTGCACTTGGTAGAGTGGCGCTGAGCTTAGTATGTTTATCCACTGGGGACATAGGTTGAATTACTGTTTTAGAGTAATTTAACCTTTAGCTTTTTGTTGCAGGTATGTTTCTTACATGCTATAGAGTTAGATTTTGCTCTATTAGCAAATCTTAAAATTACTTTTGTAATGTAAGTTAACTTTTGATACGACTGAAACTGTTGATCTCAGCTATTCTTACCACTTTGTGTTATATTTAATCAAGTCTTTTACATAAATAACCTATGGCGATTATATTTTCCAAAGAGACACACATCCCAAGAGCCACTACATAACATGCTATTCTCTCATTAAGAGGTGGAGTCTAATTCCTTTCTCCTTGAATCTGGGCTAATCTTTTGACTCATTTGTAAGCAAGAAAATATGGTGGAAGTAGTCCTGTGTGAATTTCAAGGTTTGACTGGAAGAGGACATGAAGATTTTGCCTAGTTCTCTTTCAATGCTTGTTCAGGGAGAAGCCAGACACCATGTAATGAGTCTGATAATTCTTTTCTTTTCTTTCTTTTTTTTGAGGCAGTTTCACTATGTTGCTCTCAGTAGAGTGCCGTAGCATTATAGCTCACAGCAACCTCAAATTCTTGGGCTTAAGCGATTCTTTTGCGTCAGCCTCCCAAGTGGCTGGGACTACAGGTGCCTGCCATGATGCCTGGCTATTTTTTGGCTGTTGTTGTTTGGCAGGTCCGAGCCGGGTTCGAATCTGCTAGCTCTGGTGTATGTGGCTGGCGCCCTAGCTGCTGAGCTACAGGAACTGAGCCTGAGTCTGATAATTCTAAAATAAGTATATTGCACAGGCCACATAACAGTACTCTGAGCCCAAACTTCCAACTAATATCACCAAAGCATAAGACAAGGAGAATGAAATCATTTTAATTCCCCCACAACCATATGCATGTTGGATATTCTTGGTCTATCTTCAAAATCTGTCACTTTTGAATCCTTTCTTATTAATGTTTTTTAAAAGACTGAAGCAATAACAAAGTTTAGTTTTTTTCTGAATTGTTTAAGAGTAATTTGCTTTTTGATGTCTCATTGCCCCTCAATGTATCTGTGTAATTTCCGACAGATAAAATATCTTCCTATATGACCACAAAACCATCAAAGTCAGGAAAGTAACATTATGAATACATCACTACCATTTAATGATCAGATCACACTTTAGTTTCACTCATAATATTTTTTATAGAAAAAAATTTAGTTCAAAATCCTATGTTGCATTTAGTTGTTAAACTTTTTTTTTTTTTTTGAGACAAGAGCCTCAAGCTGTCACCCTGAGTAGAGTGCTGTGACATCACAGCTCACAGCAACCTCCAACTCCTGGGCTCAAGCGAGTCTCCTGCCTCCGCCTCCCAAGTAGCTGGGACTACAGACGCCTGCCACCAATGCCCAGCCATTTTTTGGCGGCAGCCGTCATTGTTGTTTGGTGGGCCTGGGCTGGATTCGAACCCACCAGCTCAGGTGTACGTGGCTGGCGCCTTAGCCGCTTGAGCCACAGGTGCCGAGCCTGTTAATGTTTTTACTTCTCGCCTTCAAAACTATTTCTCAGTCTTTCTTTGGCTTTGTGATTTTGATATTGTTGAAGAGAACAGGTTATCTTGCAGAATCTCTTTCAATTTATTTGTCTCAAGTTTCTACATGATTAGATTCAGATTATGCAAATTTGGCAGGAATGTCACAGAAGAGATGCACCCTATCAGGTCTTACACAATTTTCATTTGTTCTATTATTAATCTTACTAACTTTGATCACTTAGTAATGAAGGTTGCACCTGCCAAGTTTCTCTACTGTGAAAATTACTTCTTCCTGTTACAAGTAAGTTATTGAAACTGTATTTCTCCATTTTCATCAAACTTCCAATTAATTCTTTTATTCATATTAGTAAGAACTCATGATTTCCTAATTTATTAAGTGGGTTATAATATGCTATTGTTACTATTACCAATTTTAAGCTGAAACTGTTCTTGATTTAGCCAATGAGAATCCCCTTCAGCTGGACTCCATGATCATCTGACATGTCTCCATCATTCCTTAAGTATTTCCTTGCTTTCTGGTATAGAATATTATAGAATAGTCTAGTATTTTACCTGACTGACCCCTAGAGCACCAGCCATTTGTCCAAAAAGCCTTAGTAATTTTAGAGAAATAGTACATGTATTTAGAAAGCAAGATCTGGGTGCAGATGTACTCATTGCTACAAGGGTGATACTTAGCCCAGGCCCGTTCAGTGGGCAGAGCTAGCAGAAATAAATAAATAAATATATGCACACACACACATTTATATCTATATTTATCTTTACATCTGTATTAACTGAAAACTACAACTTCATAACAATTCTCCAATTCTAATCCAGGGTTATAGGATTTACATTTCATTTTCTTCCTTTTCATATTTATAACTTACTTCTCCAAAAGTAAAGATCATAAATTACATTAACTTAACATATATATTCATTTTATCAAACTCAATGTAATCAACTGTCCACTTTCCTGACTGGACCCTTACCAGTCATAAATGTAGCCTTATCAATGCTCAGGCTCTAATCCTCTCCAGGACATTATGTTGCAAGGAAGCACTTTCTCATGGTTAAAAGTCTGATGGGCTACCATAGTTCTTCACCTTTCCAGACTCAAAGTGCAGATAACTGCCTTGGTCTGCTCTACTTAATGGCTTTAGAACTAAATTAATCAGTATGTAGAATGGAGAAGAGCTCCTTTTTTGTTTTATTTTTATTTATTTATTTTTATTTTATTATCTTTATCATTAAATCATAGCTGTGTACAATTGTGCAATCAAGGGGTACAATGTGCTGGTTTCATATACAATCTTAACTATTTTCATCAAACTGATTAACAAAGCCTTCCTGGCATTTTCTCAGTTATT
>CAUYRH010066838.1:0-25926 GCA_963574655.1 Perodicticus potto | reverse complement strand
TCTTCTCTCCTCTTCTTTTTCAGCAGTGGTCAAATATACTTATGTAATTTTCTCTTTTTTATGTGCATTCTGGTAATAATGTCTAAAGAGTGTATTAATTTTTAGCAAATGTGTTCCTATTGCAAAGGTTATTTTATTGCTATTTGTCTTAACTGTCTTGCCTGAAGTTGGTGGCCTTATTCCCAGATTCATAATATGTTCTCTTTACTATTAAAATGTATACTTTTCTTAGGTCTGGCATACTTCTTTACAGTTAATTCTGAGTTATCTGGCATGGGAAAGTGTAGCTCTGATTATCAATGTTCATGCTCTCAATTGAATTTTGTATATGTATCTCTGTATAAAAACCTTATTCTTTCCTACTCATTTTGGATTTATTTAGTGATTGCTTTTGAAAGTCTTTTTATTTCATTACTCTTCATTACTCTATCTATATAGTTTCTTTTCCTATTCATTTTCTATAAGTCATGTTTATGTTTTCTTTGTAGTTTCTTTTTAAAATTTAGCAATAGAGGAAAAAGCTGTTATAAATGAGAGTTTTTTTGGTTCCTTAATAAACCAGCTAGCTCATTCTTTAAGAGAACTTACACACCCTAGAACTGGTTGAATAACCTAAGGTAGCACTTTTAGGCATTCCCTGTAGAGTATAGAGAAGACAATGGGACAAAGCAGTGTGAGATCTAGGAGGTCTCTTTCCCTTGTCTTATCTTTCTCTTTTAGAGACCTTTACTGGGCTTGGCATTAACTTTTTAAGTACTTGAATGGGGTGTGGAGTATTTCATTACTTCTAATAGTGCCTCAGTGTATCCCCCTGGAGATGATCCTTGCCAGTGAGGCTGTGGGCTAATGTGGAAATGCCTCCTTCCACACTGACATTTTTTGCTTCCAGGCGCAGTTCAGGTAGGTACTTTCTTTAACACTCTTTCTTTCTTTCTTTCTTTTTTTTTTTGTAGAGACAGTCTCACTTTTTTGCCCTGGTAGAGTGCTGTGGAGTCACACAGCTCACAGCAACCCCCAACTCTTGGGCTTAGGCTATTCTCCTGCCTCAGCCTCCCGAGTAGCTGGGACTACAGGCACCTGCCACAACACCCAGCTATTTTTCTGTTTTGTGGTTCAGCTGAGGCCGGGTTTGAACCTGCCACCTTCGGTATATGGGGCCAGCGCCCTGCTCAATTAGCCACAGGTGCCGCCCTTTAACTCTCTTTCTTGAGCAGTGTTCCAGGATGGTGATTGCAGTCTCTTCCCACAGTACATCCTCTTCTCCACTGCTTTTACGCTTCCCATCTTCTACTTTTTGTTGTGAGAGGGCTGTGTGTATAGTTGTCAATTGCCTTTCCACGATTCATTGAATCTCATGACTATATAGTTTCTTTTATGTAGCCTGTATTTCCTCTTTAATATAATCATAAGAAATTAGGTTTCATTTTAATATGTACAACTGTACAGTACAAAAATATGTAAAGGCACACGTCTTCTCTTTAAATTTATATGTATGTACAGCTTTTCCGTAAATGTGGTTTATGTACCAGCCATAAATATGTACTGGTTTATGTGCCGGTCCTTATTTCCCTTTTTTCCCTCTCCTCCCACTCATATGTGTCTACATCTCACATCCTCTCCCCTAAAGAACCAGTGTCAGCAATCTGGAATAAATATCTCTATATTTTCCTCTGCCTATATGATAGATCACTCCTACTTCCCTTGCCTCCTTGCCGAAATATAGATGTGTTTCAGTTTATTTTAAGAGTTAGAGTCTTGCTCTGTTGCCCAGGCTAGTGTACAGTGGCCTAGTTATTTCTTACTGCAGCCTTAAACTGGCCTCAAATGATCCTCCTACCTTGGCTTCCGAGAGTGCTGGGATTAATAGGCCACCATGACCACCATACCTCTGATTCATTGTTTTTGTTCATAGTGTGGCTACTCTATAAAATATTTATTTGACCATTCCCACTTGCTGTGAGCCTTTGCTTAAAATATTTTTTAAGCATATAAACAGTGTTGCAGTAAACATCCTTAAGGATATATCCTTATGTTTGGTCCTTTTCTCTGTGTGATAAATCCTGGATTTTATTTCTGTGAGATTGCTGGATTGAAAGATACATATTTTTTTTTTTTGTAGAGACAGAGTCTCACTTTATCGTCCTCGGTAGAGTACTGTGGTGTCACACAGCTCACAGCAACCTCCAACTCTAGGGCTTAAGCGATTCTCTTGCCTCAGCCTCCTGAGTAGCTGGGACTACAGGCGCCCGCCACAACGCCCAGCTATTTTTCTGTTTTGCAGTTTGGCCGAGGCCTGGTTTGAACCCGCCACCTTCGGCATATGGGGCTGGTGCCCTACTCAAAGAGCCATAGGCGCTGCCCCATATTTTTTTTTTTATTTGAATAAAAGCTGATAGATTATTTTCCACAAAAGGTTAAGCTAGAGGTAGTTCTTTCTCTAATGTAAAAAATAGCCTTTTCTTTTTCTTTTTTTTGCAGTTTTTGGCCGGAGATGGGTTGAACCCACTACCTGCAGCATATGGGGTCGACACTCTACTCCTTTGAGCCACAGGCACTGCTCAAAATAGCCTTTTCTTCACATCCTTTCTAACATTAGGTGTTATTTGTTTTATTTTATTATTACAAGTAATTCATATTTATTTATTTATTTCAGATTAATATGAGGGTACAAATGTTTACGTTAAATATTGTTGTTTAACCTAAACATTTCTAAGGTAAAGTTCAAGTTGTAGTTGAGCCCTTCACCCAGGGGTGAGCTAAACACCCCTCACATTATATACATTAGGTGATATCCTGCCAGTGTTATTTGTTATTGCTGGTCTTATGAGTATGAGGCAGTAGCTAACTTTTACTTTAATTTGTATTTCTCTTGGCCACAGTTGAATTGATATAGCTGTAGGTCATTGGATTTGCTCTTTTGTGAAGTGCCTTTTCATATCCTTTGCCAATTTTTTCAAAGTTGTACTATCTTTTTCTTTGCTGGAGCTCTTCATATATTATAGCTATTTAATATTTACCTAATGTCTGCCAAATGCTTTACATGTATTGTTCTAAATCTGTCATTTTGTCTTTTAACATTGCGTATGTTTTTAAAAAATAAAAATCAAAGCTTTGTTTTTATTTTCATATATGTGTGTTTATCTTTTGTTTTATGGCTAGGGGATTTCCTGTTGTGGATAAAAATGTCTTCTCCCACCTTAGATTATACACACACGTACACAGGTTTGTGTACTTCAAGTTTAAATCATAGAAGCAAAGCTACTAGGAAAGACATATAAAACATTTGACATTGTGCAGTCATGGGAGTAGATTAAACATTTTATTTGAGGCTGTTGCCTTTATGTTTCTTTTATGAAAGACAACTTCAGTTTGGTGTTTCTTTGAAAGAATCTTCACATTTCAAATGTGGGTTTCACATAAATTGACATATTCCAAATACAGATTCCTTTTGCAAACATGACTTGGTTGAAAACAAGCTAATAATTAATTGCCTGCCTTTCAGCTTTGGGACTTTTTAAAAATTCTTTTTCACATGGACCATTTTAATTATATAAGATCAAAATTCATTTGACTTGGATGGAAGAAGAATCCCAAACATAGGGCTGGTTTAGTGATGGTTTTCAGTTTTTCCTGCTATAACATTCTGTGATAAATCTTCCTTTCACAATTCTCATTGACATCACATCTGCAAATTTTTGTCCTGTAAATAGCTTTAAGAATAATGATTTTGTTTTTATTTTTTACTCACATTTGCAGAATTTGAGTGGATATCTGTGAATTATTTGTGGATATACAAGTTTCCAAATAGAAGCACTCTGAATGTCTACATATGTTGAAGTGATTGGCTCTTTTTCAAATTAAGTAGAAGCAGTACAAGACTCAGAATCAGAGGGGTGGGGAAGCACAGTTATAAAAAAAATCTTTGACAAGAGATGAAGTAAATAATGGCTTTCTCTTTAAAATAAATAGGGGCTATTATGTCTCAATGTGGAGTTGTTTGCTTCCATTTTCCCACAGCTGAGGGCAAGTACTTGTGTCTGTACATATACTTTCTTAAGTAGACTTAATTGGAAAGGGTAAATGCTTGAGAGTTCCCATGTAAGAACAGAATGAAATACTGAATGAGAGGGCTTCCAGGCATCACTGAAGAGAAACTTTAAGTAGGAGACAAACAGAACAATTTGACAAACTCTTGAGACTGCAATAATGCAAAATACAGAGATTATTGATACAGAGAAGATTGGCATTACCCCTGTGCAAGGATGACATGCAAATTTGTGAAGTGTTCCATATTTTTGAAGATTCTTCAAAGAACTAAAAGTAAATCTACCATGTGATCCGGTAATCCCTCTCCTAGGTATCTACTCAGAGGAGAAGGAGTCATTTTGTCAAAAAGACAGGTGTACTCAACTGTTTATTGCAGCATAACTCACAGTTGCAAAATTTGTAATCAACCCAAGTCTCCATAAATTTGTGAGTGGATTAACAAAACATGGTATATGTATACTATGGAATACTATTCAGCCACGAAGAAGGATGAATTAAAAGCCTTTTGCAACAATTTGGATGGAATTGGAGAACATTATCCTGAGTGAATCATCTGAAGAGTGGAAAAACAAATACCACATTAACATTACTCACTGTTAAATTGGAACTAACTGATGAGCACAGATAGGCACAGACAGAAGTAAAACTCAGTGGGAATCAAGCAGGGGAAAGGGTGAAGGAGAAGTGGGTAAAAACCCTACCTAATGGGTACAGTGAGTACTATCTGGGTCATGAGCATACTTATAACCTTGTTTCAAGCATAACAATATATATATATATCTCCACAAAATTTGTACTGCAGTAATATTTTTGAAAAAAATGTTGCTTTATTTTCCCCACTCCTTGCAGAAAGAATTTTGTGAGCTTCAAAGCATGCTAGAGTTTAAAATAAAATACATAATTCTAGTCCCAGAAGAAGATACTGGACTAGAAGGGCTATTAAACAAAAAAAAAAAAGAAGAAATTATGGGCTTGGCGCCCATAGCTCAGTGAGTAGGGCGCTGTAGCTCAAACCAAAGCTGGAGGGTTCGAACCCAGCCTGGACCTGCTAAACAACAGTGACAACTGCAACCAAAAAAAAGCTGGGTGTTGTGGTGGGCACCTGTAGTCCTAGCTACTCAGGAGGCTGAGGCAAGAGAATCTCTTAATCCCAAGAGTTTGAAGTTGCTGGGAGCTGTGACGCCACAGCACTCTAATGAGGGCGACATAGTGAGACTCTGTCTCAAAAAAAAAAAAAAAAAAAAATTATGTGTTACAGTGAAAATAGAATAAAGGATTTTAAAGGCAGAACTGATTTGACCCACTAGGCCTCTCTATTAAAAAAATGCCCATTGGCATGGTGCCTGTGGCTCAAGCGGCTAAGGCGCTAGCCACATTCACCTGAGCTGGTTTGTTCGAATCCAGCCTGGGCCCGCCAAACAACAATGACGGCTGCAACCAAAAAATAGCCAAGCATTGTGGCAGGCACCTGTAGTCCCAGCTACTTGGGAGGTGTACGCAGGAGAATCGCTTGAGCCTAGGAGTTGGATGTTACTGTGAGCTGTGATGCCACGGCACTCTATCCAGGGTGACAGCTTGAGGCTCTGTCTCAAAAAAAAAAAAGAAATTCCCACTAAGTCTCTCTGTATTCATTTTTCATTTCCCTTTCTATTGACTAAATTTTGTTGGCTATTTTGTTCCTTTTAGTCTATGTAGATAGTATTCTTTAAAAAGGGTAATAGGTGGCGCCTGTAACTCAGTGGGTAGGGCACCAGCCACATACACCAGAGCTGGCAGGATTCGAACCCGGCCTGGGTCTGCTAAAACAACAGTAACAACAACAACAACAACAACAACAACAACAAAAACAACAACAACATAGCCGGGCATTGTGGCAGGCACCTGTAGGCCCAGCTATTTGGGAGGCTGAGACAAGAGAATTGCTTAAGCCCAAGAGTCTGAGGTTGCTGTGAGGTATGATGGCACGGCACTCTACCCAGGGTGACAGCTTGAGACTCTGTCTCACCCTCCAAAAATAAATAAATAAAAAGGATAATAATGTCGTATATAATAATATAATTCTGTGTATGCATAGGTATTTCACATTCCCTGGGACATGTGATTTTCCCTGTATTATTGGTAATATATTTTTACTTATCCCACATTTTTGAGTACCTGTTGTAACCATTGGCAGATGCTTTGGATTTCAGAGTGAAGAAAATTTTGGGGTTTGGAATGTAAGAGCAAAAATGATCTGCAAAAAGACTAAACTCATAACTGGCTTTTTAACCTTCATGTTTTAACCAAGCAAGCAAACCAGTCAGCTTTTTTTTATTTTTATTTTTATTTTTATTTTTATTTTTTTGTTTGTTTTCCGGTCAGCTTTTTTCCCCCCCTGTATGTAGAATGGATTCTAAAATCCTGAAACTTGTTGTTATTATGAAGTATAACGTTTAAGGTGTCATCTCTCTCTCTCTCTCTCTTTTTTTTTTGAGATAGAGTCTGACTCTGTTGCCCAGGCTAGAGTGCTATGGCATCAGCCTAACTCACAGCAACCTCAAACTCCTGGGTTCAAGCAATCCTCCTGCCTCAGCCTGCTAAGTAGCTGGTACTACAGGTGCCCACCATAATGCCTGGTTAATTTTTTTCTATTTTTATTTCTTTTTTAGTAGAGATAGGTTCTTGCTCTTGCTTAGGCTGGTCTTAAACTCCTGAGCTCAAGAGATCTTCCCACCTTGGTCTTCCAGAGTGCTAGGATTACAGGCATGAGCCACTGCATCAGCCTCATCTTCAATTTCTGTTATTAAGATGGGAGGTAAACTGGGTGTGGTGGCTCATACCTGTAATCTCAGCACTCTGGGAGGCTGAGGTGGGAGGATCCCTCAGGAGTTGAAGACCAGCCTGAGCAAGAGTAAGACCCTATCTCTACTAAAAATAGAAATAAATTAAATGTGGGTTGTGGTGGGTACCTGTAGGCCAGCCACTGAGGAGGCTAAGGCAGGAGGATTGCCTGAGTCATGAAGTTTTAGGCCGTAGTGAGCTATGATCATGCCATTGCACTTTACCCCAGGAAACAGAGCAAAAAGGTCTCTACTTTAAACAAAAAAAAAATGGGGAAAGGTAGATAATGCCTTGAAACTTTTATTAAAATTATATTGGCAGCCATGCCACATGAATACTCAGGAATTCCACTGAGATTTCTAACATTGATGCCATTAATGAAAGTCTTATATGTGAAAGTAACAAATAAGACCTTATAATAAGTGTGAGGGAGTAAAATTAACAAGTTGTTACTATATGGTGCTGCTGCATTTCTGTTTAACATTTGCACCACACATAGGGAACCAAAAATTATTGTTTTAGAATTTAAAATTTTTATCTTGTTAAAAATTTAAGAGTATTACATGATTAAGATCAGAAAAAGGGGTAAATTTACTAGGGTAAAGTGGAACCCAAGCAAGGGCTTTTCCATGTCTATGCTCTACATTTTACAAAGTAGAAATTGGTTTTGCCTTTTTGTGCCTAATTCATGAGTGGAAGTCCTTATTGAGACTTTAAAAAAAGACTGTAAATAAGGAAATACATTAGAAAGAAATCAGGTTGCTTTTCACAAAATAGTTTCAGTCTAGAGATTAATAGTGAACACTTGAAAGTTAACACGGGAACTCTGAGGCTCTCATTGGTACATCTTGGTGAATAAATGATTTCTTCCTGTGTTTCCCTCATGTCCCAACGTGCTACCCATTTCTCTAGGAAAAAGTTATTTGTTTTTTTTCTCAACTGGCCATATTGGTTCTTACCCTAAACTGCCCCTTCTATAAATCTCTTTCCTTTGTTTACCATAGCAGGCCTTTTCTGATAGTAGAAGGTATGGATTATTCTTTACAAAACAAGAATAATCATCAGAATACATCTCTCTAAGTCATTGCTTTGATCATCATGACCTACCCTCTTCAGATATCTTGGCTTATTGACCATGTTAAAACTAAGTTCCCCTCCTGGTTTTCCTTTGGTTAAGTCCGGAGTAGCTGCACTTAACTGGCATCATCTGTCAGATTAGCAACTCTGGCTACCCTTGCACCCAGCTATATTGAAATCCTGCTGTTCCTTTAGTACCAAATGTAAGGTTCATTTCTCCACTGCATTCTTCAAGTGCTTTCCTGTTCTATAAATATCTGGGTGGCACTATCACATTTAATTACCAAAGCATGAATTTGGTACTATTACTGCATGGAGGTTTAATAACTTATACAAGTTCCCATAACTAGTTTCTGCTCCTGCCCCCTTTTTAAGACAGAGTCTTGCTCTGTTGCCTGGCTAGAGTCAGGTGACATCATAGGTCTCCTGCAGTCTCAAATTTCCTGGGCTCACGCAGTCCTCTGGCCTAAGCTGCTCAAGTCACTGGGATGACAGGCATGTACCACCATGCATAGCTAATTTTTCTGTTTTTCTTAGAGTTGGGATCTTGCTTTTCCTAAGACTGGCCTCAAATTCCTTAGGTCAAGGGATCCTCTCACCTTAGCTTCCTAGAGTGGTAGGACAACAGGTGTGAGCCACTATGCCTGGTTGAAAAGTCCAATCTTAAACGTACTATTTTCTGAGTTTGGGTAAATACACATACCTTATAACCCAAATATCTACCAAGATACATAAAATTATATGGTTATCTTTTTATTATATACTTGGCTATCTTGAAGTACAGATACATGAGCTGTATATTTCCCCCAGAATTAAACCCTGCTTTTCTGATTATTCTATGATTTTTCATTAGTTCTTTATGTTGACTTCATTGAGGACAGGGCTGTCTTCAGCACTTTCTTGGTATGGAGAACATACTCAGGTCTCATGAATGATCGACTTATAGTCATCATGTATGCTTCCTAAAGCAGTGTATGTGTAGTTCCCTAATTAATACATTTTTTTTGTTATGCAATGTTTCAGATTATTTTCATGAATTAAGCTTATCGTATTCCCATTAAGTTTTCCATTAGAACATGCTTTAAGTGGCTTTGATATTGAGGGTTAGTGCCCTTGAAATCCATCTTTTTTCCATTGACTGCCATTTGATAAGTTTGTTTAAAAATTCCTCAGACTGGTCCAGGAGAAAGTGTGGTTCTGTGAGTCTCTTCTCCATCTAAACTCATTCCCTTGGTGATCTCATTCTAAGCTTGTGACTTTATTTTTATTTTCAGATAGTTGCACTCTGTCGCTCTGGGTAGAGTGCAGGGGCATCATAGCTCACAGCAACCTCAAACTCTAGAGCTTGAGCAATCTTCTTTGCCTCAGCCTCCCAAGTGGCATGCATCACTATGCCCAGCTAGTTTTTCTTTTTCTGGTAGAGACAGGATCTCGCTCTTGCTCAAGCATTTCTCAAACTCCTAAGCTCAGGCTATCTACCCACCTTCGCTTCCCAGAGTGTTAGGATTACAGACCTGAGCCACAGCACTGAGCCTTAGGCTTGTGACTTAAAATACCTTTATTTCCTGATGAGAAGTTCTAAATTTATATTTCCAGCCTGTACCTTTCCCTTGGACTCACCATCACTACGTAGACATCAAATAAACGTTCTACTTTTAAAATGTCACAAACTGAATCTTAATAGTTCTCCATTCCTACCCTTGTCAATATGTTCTGTCTACAGTCATCTTTTTTTTTTGAGACAGAGCCTCAAGCTATCACCCTGGATTGAGTGCTGTGGCATCACAGCTCACAGCAACCTCCAATTCTTGGGCTCAAGCGAGTCTCCTGCCTCTGCCTCCCAAGTAGCTGGGACTACAGGCACCCACCACAACGCCCGGCCATTTTTTGGTTGCAGCTGTCATTGTTGTTTGGCAGGCCAGGGCTGGATTCGAACCTGCCAACTCAGGTGTACGTGGCTGGCACCTTAGCCCGTTGAGCCACAGGCGCCCAGCCTGTCTACAGTCATCTTAATCTTAATTGCTATCAAGTCTTGGAATTAGTTAAAATTAAAATGCTAGTTAAAAAAATGCTAGTTTCAAATAACAGGATAAAAAAAAATCTGGCTTTTTATAGATTATATCTATTCCTCATACTCCCTCCTCAATTTAAACAGAGGGGTGTGTGTTTAAAGATTGACATAAAAATGTTTCAAAGGTGAGATTTTCAAAATACTGATTTTTGTTTTGGTGAAGCCAGTAGATTTATGTTTTTAATGAAAATATGTTAATAAGTTTAGTTATAAATTAGGATGATGAATTTAATGGAAATGTCAAGTAGATTTTAGATAAATCCTTTTACAGTTTATCTTGTTCTTTACAATCTATCTGTGATTCATCTCACATCTAAGCACAAATTGGGTGTCTAGATGGTGATAGCGCTTATGTGCTGTAATGTCATTTGACACGTCGGGAACGCTACATCAAAAAGAAGAAAATTCCTGACCATTCGTTACTAGGTTTTCATGTAGAGTAAGAGATAAATCCTTAGGACTGGCAGTTTTAACAAAATAATCAAATAGGCTCTAGTTGTTGGAAGTTGATGGCAAGGGTCAGAGAGCAATTTTGCATACACTGGCCTGAGGGGATCATCAGAAAAAAAGAGGGAGATGTGGTGATTTGGCACTGATCCTGTTGCCTACAGGAGTGTGCTAAGGATGGTAGATTTTTCCCCCAGATAAATTTTTTTTTTTTTGAGAAAGAGCCTCAAGCTGTTGCCCTGGGTAGAGTGCAGTGGCATCACAACTCACAGCAACCTCCAACTCCTGGGCTCAAGCGATTCTCCTGCCTCCGCCTCCCAAGCAGCTGGGACTACAGGTGCCCACCACAACGCCCGGCTATTTTTTGGTTGCAGCCGTCATTGTTGTTTGGTGGCCTGGGCTGGATTCGAACTGACCAGCTCATGTGTATGTGTCTGGCACCTTAGCCGTTTGAGCCACAGGCGCCGAGCCTCCCCCAGATAAATTTTGAAGGAAAATAGAAGATTGATCAAAGAGAAGTACCATAGGCAGGGCATAGTTACATATGCCTGATCTTCCTTTTTCTCTGTTTGCTTCAAAAAACCATGGCAGAGTTTAACTTTCACATGAAAAGTCACACTGTTTTTGTGGCCAGTTCACTGGAATCCTGAGAAAACTGGGATGAATTTTTTTAGCATAGATGAGGGAAGTAAGGATTACCACTTACTGTTTCCCTAAGAATTCTATATTCCCAACATTTTCATACTCATGTCCTCTATGCCCTAATTCATATTCCTCATCTTCAAATAAAAATAGGAAAATGGTGGTTTTTATTAAAGGTGTAAAGGGTATTGAAGATTTGGAGTCAGAAAGCCAGAGTAACTGCTAATTATTAAAAGCCCAAAAGGTAATTTTTTTTTTTTTTAGGAGATGGAATTTTGCTCTATCACCCAACTTGGAGTGCAGGAGCACAATAATAGCTCACTAGAACCTCAAATTCCTGGTTTCAAGGATCTTCCATCTTAGCCTCTCCGGAAACTAGGAATACAGGTATATACAACCAAGCCCAGCTATTTTATGCGTGTGTGTGTGTGTGTGTGTGTGTATATGCACACACACATATATACTTACATATATACACACACACACAGTTTTGTTTTTGTTTTTTGTTTTTTTGTAGATATAGATCTTGCTGTGTTACATAAACTGGTCTCGAATTCCTGTTTTGGGATTACAGGCATGTGCCACTGTGCTGGCCAGAAAGGGTACTACTAAAATGGTTGGTATTCCAGTATTTTGAAAGGGAAATCAAAATGAATAAACGTTATTTTGTACTTGAATCTATACAAGAGAAGGGTAGACTGAGAAGATAATGCAGATGGGTGATTGTAGTTCTGATTATAATCCCCAAATTGTATGGATCACTCTGCAGTTGATAAGTACTTAGTTTTGTAGAGTTGGTGAATATTATGTAAATTATAGATATTTCTTAGAAAGTGGGTGCTCTCCTCAGCAGTTGATATACTGTAACTAAATTGTTTCCCCTCAGTAAGGTGATTTTCTTTGGAATTTTGTAGCAGTAAGCTCAAGGACAGTTGATAGGGGAAAATGGAGAAAAGTTACAGGTGAAGGAGGAAATAAAGTGATTTTCCTTGTTGGATAAACTAGATCATTTTTGGAAGCACAATGCTAAGAAATACATTCGTGACTTAAAAAATCTGGGCCATAAGGCCTGCAGGTTCTAATAAGACAATGTATTTCATTAGATAGGTTAATTCTGAGCAAGCTTTATACCGAATAGAGATTTTGGTAATAAGGAGGTTCATTATCTAGCTATTGTAAAACATACCCTCTCTTGCATGCACTGGACTAATGGGGTATCTTTGTGTTTTTAAATTGTCATACCTTTCCTTCCTGCACTCCTCAGTAATTCTGGCAAATCTGCCTTGGAACCAAATCTGCCAAAATTGGAAGGGCTGCTTCCTAAATTAGATGTGTTAGACTTACAATATATTTTTCTAAGTAAAAAGAAACATAAATAGTGATCCTTAATTTTCAGCCACGTTTTGTCCTAAAATATAATTGTCAGAAGCTGAAACATCAATGAGATTATTTCTTTTTTTGAAAAAATAGTATCCATTTATGAGAATGGATAGTATGCATTCTCTTATGTGATTTTATTGAACAAAGAAAAGAAGCATCACTTGATTTTAAGCGACTTCCTTACTTGGAAGGAATTTTGGACTTAGAGAATTTAAAACTTTAGAAATTCAGCCTTGATCCATAAAGCCAAACCAGAGCAATAACATATCTAATATAATACATTTTATAAAGTAGATTACTTGATTATGAGATAATGTGGTCAGTTTTATTATATCAGTATTAGATATAACCAGGCCATTGAGGCTAACTGAAAACTGGCTAATTATCAATCGTAATTTTGGATTCTGCACATTATTAACTTCATGAGAGAAGAAAAACTAGAAAATAGGGAGTTTTAGGGAGCAACACATGAATTTTATGTCTCTAATGTGATATACATTCTCTATTTAATGAATTGATTGCTTTTAGTTCTCTACATGATACTGTTAAAATAGCAAATGTTTTTGTGCATTTACTATGTCCTAGCCTCGGGACTTCACATGAATAAATCCCCCTATGATTGTACTGTTGTTAATTCTGTTTTAGAGATGAAGGGCCCAAGGCATATATAGAGGTTGAAAGATTTTCCAGGGTCATAGGCTCAAGTGTGGAGCAGGCCTCTTGAATGTTGTGCTACTTTACTTGCTCTTGTTAAAAATCTAGTTTTCTGATTGCTTATAGACTAAGTTTAAATAGACAGTTAAAATCATACCAATAGACAATTAAATTCAGACCAATGATTGCTTTATTTTTTAAAATGTTTTCTTTCTTAGGAAATTAGTTATCATTTTATAGATTCTTACCCAAAAAGAAAACTTATGATTGTCATTAGCACAACCAGAGATGTTGTGTGATAGGTTTTTCTGTTTGTTCTCGATATAGTGAAAGAGGTTTTTAATTTTAAATTGTACTTCTAGCCTAGAAGATGTGTGATGTAATATAGTAAGTATTTGCTGGGTGTCCCTTGTGTGTTGGAACACGGTAGCTTGGGTCCCAGGGATGCATTAAGGAGGAAACATGCACTATTCTTCCAAGAGGGTACTCGGTCATTCTTGCATACTTCTCTCTCTATCCAACCTTGGGGCACAAAAAATGTTAGGTTCTTACAAAGTGTGTAGCTTGCTTGTGTAGGCACCTTACCCATGGGTTTTTTTTTTAAACATGAAGAACAAGTCTTCTTATCCACCAGAACCTCCTTAGAGATACATTTTGACATATTTTCTTATTGTTCCTGCAACTGGCTCCATTTCATTAATAATTCACAAATGTTTTCACTTAAGTGTCTTTATCACATGAAAACTGTTGGTTTTATTCTTTACAAATGGCCACTAGAAAGATCAGTGCCAAATCAGTAGAGACTAGAGATAACTATGTCATTGATGACTATTAGTTAGATAACTTTTTCTAAGTAGAACTTCCTAACCCTATTTTGTGTTTTATCAAAACTCTTGAGGATCTGCTGAAATGTCTGGACTCAAGAATAATATATTGCATTATTATTTCACGAGGTTCTTGTATCCTTCGAAACATATCCTGGACTCTTGAGGTTAAGAATTTCTGCTTTTGATCTTTTTTTTAATCTCTATTTCAACTCTTCTGTACATATGAATATATCTTTCTAAGTTTCCTTAACTATAGAAGTACATTATAAGTAAATGATGAATACATTCTTTTCAGAGGTTTTTTGGGGGTGAGCTAGTCAATGGAAAATGGTTTTGTTCATCAAAACAACTTTTTTGCCCTCATGATGATGAAACAGGTGAGCTAATACAAATGGCTATAGAGTTTTTGTCTGATTTTCCATGAAAAGCAACCTGGAAATTTTGTAACTTTTAGGGGGAACGGGATACCAAGGCCTAAGCGGAGTACTTAGGCTCTAAAAACACAGTTGTGAATGGATATTCAATAAAGTTAATGTTTGATGTTTTTATGTCTCTTCTAGGAGATTCTTGGTAAAGTCTATTGAAAACTGTAAAAAGGCTTTGTCTCTGGGGCTGCAGTTTTAAAATCTAGTCCTCACATGAGGTATGAGCCATTGGCCTCTGCCTTTCAGGTTGATTGTTTACAGATGCTCCTTCATTCATGCTGACCTTTTCTCAGGGAGTTCCTGAGTTGGAGGCCTTGGGCTAGGCTTTGCTCTCTGGCATCATGTATAGAGGGAATAATAGTATTTTAGTTTGTGGGCTTCACAGGATAGGGTGCCTCATTTTATTTGCCTTTGGAAATTTCTTGCTCTTTACTATCCCATCCCTTTCAGTGGTGGAAAGGGAGGTTCAAGATCTGTCTCTTAAAGAGTATTTCCGGTACATCCACTAGGGAGGAAGAAGGTCAAACTCATGCTGAGAGATATTTGTAATAGCTATGACTTTTACCTCTTTTCCCGTTTTCTCTTTGTAAAAGACAATTTGTAATACATTTGTCTTTCTGAGGGAGACTTGAGTACCCCAGCTGGCTAGATATATTTAAAGAAAGGGAAAAAAATCTCTTTAAACAGATCTTGAAGAAATCTATTGCATGTTTGATGGGAACCTGATAATGCTGTGACATACAGGCAAAATTAATTAGAATAACTGATAAAGAAATTAGATGTAGCTTTACATGGGATTTGCCAGATTAAAATGTACGAGAATTATGTTAATAAGCTCTGCCTCTGTCAGTTGTCTAACACATGTAGGAATTTATTCCTTTTATGCAATTTAAAAGAACCATCTCCTGTGCCCTCTAGTGCATATAGGATGAGATTAACAGTAAAATTGTGTGCTGTGCATCCTGCCTCTGCCCTAGTTACTGCTGAAATTCCTGGTGTTAGAGTTCTCTTAGCCTGTCTCATCCCTACATTTCTGGGCAGTGGACAAAGGGTGGCCTTGTTTATTCTCCCATCTGGTCTTACCATGCACTTTGGGGCTGGAGAAGCAGTAAGTGCATCCTGGCAAGTATGGCCGACTCTGGGCAATCAGCTCCTAGAGGCCAGGGTAGTTTCTGTCCCAGGGCTGCCCAGGTATAGCATGCTATCCTGAGGGTGTTTATCTATGCTGGGCAAGGACATTATCATGGTAAGCCTTTGAACAACGGGCTTGAATTGTGCAGATCCATTATATAGAGATTTTTGTTCATCTCTGCCACCCCTGAGACAGCAAGAACAACCTCTGCTCTTCCTCCTTCTCCTTAGCTTACTCATCATGAAGACTGCTAAGGATAAAAACCTTTATGCTGCTACACTTCCACTTAACGAATAGTAAATATATTTTCTTTTCCTTACAATTTTTTTGATGATATTTTTTCTCTAGTTTACTTTATTGTAAGGATACAGTATATAAGAAATACAGCATATAAAATGCTTGTTAATTGACTGTTATAAGTAAGATACGTGAATTTTTGGCTGTGTGTGTGGCGGTCAGCATCTCTAACCACCACAACATCATTAAAGGGTCAAATGTAGTTAGAGATCTTCTCTTCCTTTCCCCATCTGTATTCGCTGACTTGGCATGTGGGGTAGAGTAGGTCATTTAGAGATCCTACTGGTCGCAGTGTTTGAGCACTTATGGACTTCCCTTCTGGGAGTGGTGTGCAGGGTACTGCTGGGATCTACACACCTAACCTCTAAGGTAGAGGCCACGTTGCTGTTTGCTAGGCACAGGTAATTGGATGACTTTTTGAAGCTCTTCAGGCTTCAGGGTGCAGTCCACTGTGGGAGAGGATTAGGAGGGGCATAGCCAAACCCAGACTTGGTGAGCCTGGGACAGTTTTTTGTCCAGTTGCTGTGGCTTGTGATAGAACCGCTGCATATTGCAATGATGGCTTTTTAGGCCCCATTCTTACCTCCCATCCTCCCCTCCATTTACTTTTACTTCCTTCTTAGCCTAATTTTGCCTCGCTGAATGAAGACAGGTGATGATTAGCTGCCCCCTTTTTTCCTACTGACACAGTTGGCATTGTAGAGGAACATGGTACAAAACAACTGTTCATTCAGGATTTCTGTATCTGTCACAAACATCTTTTCAAGTTTCATTTGTCGAAATTGATAGGTTATCAAAGTAAAAAAAATAGAGACATTCAATTTTTATGGTATACACAATTTTAATAAGAAAACTTTCCTGTACACTGCATTTGTTGCCCTCTCCCCCAAGACCACCTGCATAATAGTATTTTCTTCCCAACCTATCTGCCCACCTCCCACCCCCCACCCCCCAAATGGCTCTAGAACGTGAATGAAAACAATGTATTTGGACTGTATTTTTAGTTTCCATCTTAGTGTTGATAGGAAGGTTCACCAAATATTCCATATATCAGATATTTTTGTAATCAAAGAGGAAGAAGGTTAGCCGGAGGAGTTGTAGAAGTTTCCAAATGTTTGCAATAGCAAAATGAAAACTCAAAACAGTCATTTTCTGTTTGTTTTTGGACTTAGTCAAATACTCTGAGTTTGCCCCAGGTTAGATAGAGAAATATTTAATTATGTATGGATGGCCTTATTGTCTTTGTCTTTTTCTGGCTCAAGGGCTGTAACCAATAAGATATGAAAAGTATGTCCCAAAACAGACTTTTGAGATAGGTCTGTTACTGTATTGCTGTGTTAGAAAAATGACCATGTAAGTCAGTTGTTAAAAACGCTTTAAAAAATTTTGTACTACGTATTGATATCCATACTTAAGAGAGAGAATAGGGCATTTATAGCTTTCCCCCCAATAGCTGAGTATATAGGAAATATGCCTTAAAAAAGGATATGCCTGTTTTGAATTTTAGGATTCAGACCTAGTGCTACATAGGGCTCATTTTTATTGGAAAATGGAGTCTAGCTCTTGGTGACTAGCATTAGAATAAGCAGGTGGATTTTAATAATTAGTGGAATTGGGAAGTTCAATCAGTTCATTCATTGCATTGGTACAGAAATTAACTTAGGCACATTAAGAGATTATATGTATTAGTACAGATTTTTGGCTTAAAAATTAGTATTTTTGCTTTTTGATGTTGGTAGTAGGTATTTTCAGAGTTGAGTATTTACCAGATCATTCTCTTTTCAAAAGGGTGATTGAAATCCCTGGTAAGCTACAGAAATGAATATAAATGATTCCAAAGTAGTTCTTGGTTTCTAGGTGGGTATGGGGTTATAGACTTGTTTATCTTTCTTTTTTGCAGAGAGATAATTATTTTTGGGGGTATGGTCATTTTCCTCTTACCTTGAAAATGGATAAGGGTGGGGATGGTGGTGGTGGTCAAGAGAATAAAACCCCACCAAAACCCAAAGCCTTTACATTGTGTTTCTAAGATCTGCAGTGTTGCTGTTCCACCCTTGTCAGTTGGTAAGAAAAGCACAGATGACTAACAGTCTTATCTTTAAACCTTTCTGATTCTGAACCAAAAATAGACAAAAATGAACTGGAATCATGCTTTTTATAAGCAATCATAAGAGGAGTTTTTGTTTTAAATGAGAAAGAAAAATACTTGTTCAGTACTGTCGTTTACTTTTCTCAGAGGGCATTATCAAAATAAAATGGAGGGCAGAAAAAAAAATAGTTGTTTTTTCAACTAGAAATATGCCTTGGTGGCCTTGTCTATGCTGTTCCCCTAAATTACTAAATGGTTGGCTTGTTCACATACATGGATTTTGCCAGTTGATGGTCCTTCAGGATTAATGAGGAGATTTCTAGCCAAAGAAGGGGATTTCTTAACCTTTTCACAGTTTGAATTAATTTTAGTTGTGGTTTGAAATGATGGAAAATATTCTTCTGCTATCCTTCAGGGCTGATAGTCTCATGTGCTCAGGACACAAACAGTTGCGTTGTAACCAAGCTGTTACCTGACAAATGTCTTTGGTCATCCTGATAAGTGGGTTGGTAAATTTTAGCTCAGGGAGCTCCCATTTGTCATAGGTGCTTCTAATTCATCCCCTCTGTGGGGAAGTGTGTGCCGCTCTGTCTGCTGTAAAATCAGCTTCTGTCTCTGTCCATACAGCCCAGGATCTGGTTTAACAAGAGAGGAAATGCTAACCACTCAAGATCAACTGAATTGAACTGAGTTGAGACTGATAAACTAATTTTACCTATCTTAAAAAATGTAGAGAGCACATTTTTACTGTAATTTGCAATTTCATTTGCTTTTCACTGAAACATGTTAGATGAAGGGTACTAAGGTACCCTTCTCTTAGTATTAGAAAAGAAAGAATATAATTAAATCTAATGGGTTAAACTGTGTCTTAACAGGTTTTCAATTCAATCCGAGGAAGAAAATATGCCCTGAATGAAAGATAACATGTTAATGTTCATGATAAGGAAATAAAACTTTTAAAAAAAAATGGTAGTGGTTTCTTCTAAGTAGTTATGCCTTTTTCTACATAATACTAAATGGCAGTTGTATAAATACTCATTTAAAAACAATTGGCTAATTTCACAGTTTTATGCATATATGGAACCTTATTTCTGGAAAAATTCTGTGTGAATGGGTAACTTGCATCTGAACCCCAAATATATCATAGTTTTTCTTTAGAAATCATAATGAGAGAATCTGAATACCTGTGGTTCTTTCTCCCTGAAAGACACAGCATCCTTATAATTTGTTAATTATGGAATGTGTATATTTACAATGGAGACTTTCCCCTCTTTCCCTTTTCAGCAGCAGGTTCTGGGGCCCTTCCCTGTTTGGTGCAGTTTGTGTATAATCATTCTTGGCTGCCTTGTAACTTCAGCTAACCTGAGACAGATTTTCATCCCCTCACTTCCACGCTGCCTTCAAGTTACCACTGTGTGGCTGCATAGGCATGTCAAGTTGTTCCAACATGATTAACCTCATGAGATGTTGTTCCCTTCACCTAGAAGGAACCATGCTTATGATGTGGATATGTATTAAAAGGTCAAAATTTAGCACATAGTATTTAGAAAGTGATTTTTCTCATGATTCTTTTATAATAGAAGAAGAATCAGTGTTATGCCTGTTGCTAGCCAATTATTTTTAATTTGGCTCTTTGAGGTTTGAAAATTAGGAGAAGGCAGAAGAGGTTTAAACAAACCCTTTTGTCAAGGCATCTTTGATCATGACAGTTGAGAGAGAGTGAGAGAGTGTGTGTGTGTTTGTGTGTGTGCTTTCAAATTGAAGGAAGCATGTCAGGACTGTTAAATTAACTGTTTATCTCATTTCTCTCCAAAATAATTACTAAGTCTTTTTTCCACATATAATGTAAATATAGGATTTAGTAAATTAATTAGTAAAATGGTACTTTAATACTAGTTTAAAAGTTGCCTAAATGCCACAAAAATCAACATGTCCATTAAAAGTCAAACTAGAAATGTGTAAGTCATGTAATTATTTAGTATTGATTTCATTGTAATGAGACCTTTTCACAATCACTTGGTTTCATTGCTTAAATATATTAAAGAGTCAATCAGCTTATTAGAATTACATAAGGGGTTCTAATTTCATGATATGTAGAGTTTGATAATATCTACTAACCCAGGCAAAAACTCTGAAGGTAAAGTATTTAATATTTACCATTCTTCAACATACCTGAAATTCTACTTCCCACATTGGTAGCAGATTGAAGACTTGAGTAAATACCAAATTATCACACAAGATAACTTTGCTAAGTCTCCTTTTAAGCAGTTAGCTAGTTGGTGGTACATGGGATCGAGAGCAATGATCAAACAGGTATTGATCCATATCTGTTTCTGCTCAATAGCTTCTTTCCAAACTGTTTTCAGTAGAAAAAAAATAGCATATGGAGACCTTAGTGTGAATGTTTACACACAATATTATATAATTACATACATGAAATGTCTTATTTTAACGTAAGCATTTTTAAAGACTTTACAACAGGAGTGCAAATTAATGTGAGCATTGCTTAATTTAACACTTAAAATATGGTTTCATTTAAAAAATTAAAAATACTTTACCACTTCAAAAACTAAGTCTCCACTTAGTTTGGAAAATTAGGCTTAATGTCACCATTGGTAAAAATTAGATATGTATTTAGCCTCTACTATGTAAAATAGGTTACTTATCTGATACGATTTTTTGATGATGGGTAGATATTATACTTCACATTCTTTGTATGGCAGCTGCTGACATTTGCACTGTCCATAACCATTAATGATGATGAAGGGTCCTTCATGGGTGGGTTCATACTCATTATATGGTCCTTGGTCTGACATGTTTGACATATGGAGTCGTGTTTGGGATCGGAGCTGCCTGTGGTTCTGAATCATTGAGCACTGCCTAATTCTCCTTAAAGTGGGAGGGCAGCACTTCCTGGAGATGAACACTATAAAAATAATAAAAAAGAAAGAAAACAATAAAGCCATTGTTCCTGTAATTACCCGCTGAGTGAAAATGGCATTGTCTGGTTCAGGAAAGTGTTCCTCGGTAGTAACTGCTATGCCTGCAGTAGTTGGGATTTCTTTGTCTCCCACATGGTAACTTGACGAGCTTATTCTTTTTGTATATTCAGTGGTTGGATCTCTATAAGTTGTAGCCATGGCAGTGACAGTGGTTGATAAATTCCAGCAGAGCTGAAATCCATGGACTGCATCTAGAATATCCTCTCCTTGGGTGTGGTCAGGGCTGTGGCATAGGATGGAGTGCTCCCACCGACCTTGGAAACTGCCCAGCCAGGAGGCCAAAGCACATATTCGGGTGCTGCATTCCCAAAGATTGCCAGAGAGGCCGACAGTTGTGAGGGATCTCAGGGAGTTTAAGATCTTGGAATCAAGGCTGTTTAACTTGTTGTTATCCATGAGGAGTATTTTAAGATTCGGCATCGTTTCAAACACTGTCAAGTCGATGGCTTTGATTTCATTTCCAGTCAGGTCTAGCTTTTCTAAAGTGCCCCAGGTCCACTCCATCCCACATGTCAGGTTGCTGATTTTGTTCCATTGTAAGAAGAGTGTGTGCAGACTGCTTAGTCGTAGGAAATGAGCAAAATTAATCTTCGTCAGCTGGTTGTGCTCTAGGTGAAGCTCTCTCAGTTTGATTAATCCTGCAAATCCATTTCGAGCCAAACTTCGCAAACGGTTTGTGCTCAAATCCAGAAACTCCAGACTACGACAGTCCCAGAACAGGCGTACTGGGATAGTCCGCAGGGAGTTGGAACGTAAATGCAAGGTCTGCAGCTTCCGAAGGCCATAGAAGAGCTCTGGGTGCAGAGATGACAGCTGATTAAAAGACAGGTCCAAATTTTGCAGGTTAATCAGTTGGGTAAAAGTTGTGTTTGGCAAGTAAAATATTTTGTTGGAACTTAAGATTAATTCCTTAAGTTTATATAGTCCTTGAAAAGCATCTTCTTTTACTGTTGAAATTTGATTGTGATCTAAGTGGAGCCAGGTAAGTTGACTGAAGCTGGCAAATTGATCTCTTTCAAGCTCTGTGATGTGATTGTGCCTGAGGGACAGGCCCAGAGAGCCCTTATCTGTGGCGTTTGGCACTGAGTGGAAGCCCTGAGAGTCGCAGTAGAAGAGCAGCTTCTCGCAGCGGCATTTGGGTGGACACGCCATACCCAGGGCAGGCAGCATTTTTAAAACCATACTCATTGCATATATTGCTGCCAGCATAGGGGCCCCTAATGGCCACTTGAAATGTAAGCCTGCAGAATATAATTTAGGGAAAACAAGAAGATAGGATATTTTTTAGCAGAACATATGGGCATTGAAAAAAAAAATAACATTATGGCAAAAGATTTTACTGCATATAACTTATGTTTCATTTACTGCAGAAAAATTAACCTTGTTGGTCTGACTTGAACAAAACTTAAACCATTTAAAAAGATAAAACAAGTCCTTAACCACCAGCGACATAATGTTTAAACATCAATATCCAAAAATATGACAGTGATTTCCCTCATAAAATGTGAATTCAGTAGCTTATTTTAAAAGCATGATTCCTCGTTAACTGTAAAAGGCATATAAATAAATGCATAGACTTACCCATTCTTCTGAGCACATTGGAGGCTGCATTCAGTCGTGGTTGTTAGACTCAACGCAGTGAGTCTGTAAAAGGCTCTAACATGTAGGAGCCTTTGACCAGTTTCCTGTTTTCTGTCTCAGGCTTTCTGAGTAAAATTGAATCCACCAGGGTGAGTTGTTTTTTTCCTTAGGATATTCCTCTGGAAAGCACTGGCTTCATTTTCTGTGACTGCTCTGATCCCCTAAATCACCTTTGAATGTAAGTTATTAATTTTTTCCTCCTTGAACTGCTCAGCTGGTTAATTAAAGCTTCAGTCTTTCCTTTCCGCAGCCGTTAGTTCTCCCAGTCTTAACTTGTTGATGGCAGATGGGCGGCTTGTTGCAGAGAAGAGCTCCTGGAGCAGCATGAGTGCATTTACTGAAAAGCTTTTCTGAGAAACGGCACAAGAATGGATTTGCTTATGTGCTGCGACCACACAGAACTGTATATAGGCTGACGTCACCGGATGACGTGTCTTTTGTTTGGGTTTTCCAGAAGCTTTACTGTTATAAAGCACCGTGCTTTGTAACAGCATTGGGGTCGTTGCAAGACCCTCTAATTACAATAAAGCAAGAAAGAAGAATTGACTTAAAAACATGGTATTCCTTCAGTGTAGGAAGCAGCAGTGAGGTTGTAATAAAGGCTGCATTCAAGAAGACCCATCTGAACAGTGAGTTGGGTTAGCAGAGTGATGATTTTTAATGCTTGTAAGAGCCAGTGTTGGGCTGCCGATTCTGCATACAGGGATCATCTAAATGGGCAAAAGCCTGTACAATTTATGAATGCCGATTTAACACTAGCCTATGGAAGGTAGTCTATGCTGCTCTGGTAGTTTGGAAAGCTACTCAGTTGCCTTGTCATGCTTGGTTAAAATCAAAGTGTGACTATGATTTACTTTAGATGTGATATAATAACTAAATGGGCTTGGCTACTTTGTCATTAAGAGGTTACCATCATAAACAAAGAATAAAGTAAGGGGGGACTTGCAAAACAAAGCATTTGGTTATTTTTTTCTTTGAGAATTTTAGAAAATTACAAGATTTTCTCTTTCCTATTTTATAACAATAATGTTTTATCACCTTCTCATTGAAAAATGATGCTGAATTAATATTTGGATGTCCTATTGGGAGGAAAGGGCAGGTGTTTTAATACACATGTCCTAAGCATTAACAGCAGAGCAGAGGTGATTTAGGACAAGTAATACAGTGTAACTGGATTCCAAAAAGTCTTTTGTATTTACCTCAGAATTTTACGTACTCCTTAACTGAAAAGCCTCAGCTGGTACTCAGGTTGGGGGTTGTGGCGTTAAGATAATAGAGCATTTTCAGGCTAGTTCCAACTGGTACACTTAAAACTGCTTTTGGAATCTGACTTCTGCATACAAAAGGTCTCTCAAACTTGCAGTAGGACTTTTGCTTTGGCTTGTTTTTGCTTGACCTGACCCTATTTCTTCCTGTCAAATAATGTTATCACTTTTTAGACCTTGGTTATGAATGTAAGGCTCCATGTTTAGTGATGTATAAATGTAAAAGATGTTTGTAAGGCCAGGCATGGTGGCTCACACCTGTAATCCTGGCAGTCTGGGAGGCTGAGGCAGGTGGATTACCTGAGCTCACAGGTTCAAGACCAGCCTGAGCCAGAGTGAGACCTCATCTCTAAAAATAGCTGGGTGTTATAATAGGTGCCTGTAATCCCAGCTTCTTGGGAGGCTAAGGCAAGAGAATCACTTGGGCCCAAGAGTTTCAGGTTGCTGTGAGCTATGACATCACAGCACTCTACCGAGGGTGACAACACAACGTGAGACTCTGTCTCCAATAAACAAACAAACAAACAAATGGGTGGCGCTGGTAACTTAGTGTTTAGGGCACCAGCCACCTACACCCAGGCTGGAAGGTTTGAACCCTGCCTGGGCCAGCTAAACAACAATAACAACTGCAACAAAAAGATAGCCAGGCAGTGTGGTGGGCACCTGTAGTCCCAGCTTCTTAGGAGGCTGAGGCAAGAGAATTTCTTAAGCCCAAGAGTTTGAGGTTGCTGTGAGAGTGACACCTCGTCACTCTACTGAGGGCCACAGAGTGAGACTCTGTCTCAAAACAAACAAACAAACAAATAAAAAATGTTTCTAGCATGTTGGTGTTACATTTTCAGGCTTGACAAAAGGAAGGCCTTTTACATATCTTGCTGTATTGATTCGACCCAACCAGCATACCTATTTCTTCTATATTATTGAACTTATCTTTAGTGGAGTCTCAGACCTGAGGATAGAAGTCTCAAAACTCCTGATGATGTCTGTTAAACAAGAATATCATTGGCTTGTTGACTTTGAAAGGCTTCATTCCACTAGGCAAGTTTAAGAAGTACTTGTCTTGGGTAAAATTTTTCTGTTGTGTAGTACGGAAGTGAGAACTGTAAGACTCCAAGGTCTCTTCCTTTGTGCCATGTGTAAAGGTGTAGAAATGGTAGCAATGCAGTTGTATGGTTTTATTATTCCTAGAAGTAAGGCCAGGTAGGATTAGAAGTACAAGAGTTTTATTAGGGGGAATGCCTGGCAAGTACAAAGGGAGAGAGAATGCAGCAGGATACCCTGAGGGCCAGGAGAGTCTTCAGACAGGGAGTGGATTTGATACCTGTGAAGGGAGAGGGCAAGAAAGATTGGACAAGAGTCTGAGTGAAACATGATCCTCAGATACTTTGCAGGTTAAACAGAAACCCCTAATCTGAAGTTGCCCAGGAGCCTACACTGGTATGCACACTATATTCCTACTTGCTGGCTAAGGAAAGGAGGGAGGCATGTCCTATTTTAGAGACCCCAAGGATGCCACTGGCCCTCTAAACTTGATCCTTTCAATAGTCCATAGCAGCGGTTTCTCAACCTGTGGGTTGTGACCCACAGGAACTGTATTAAAGGCTCGCAGCATTAGGAAGGTTGAGAACCACTGCTCTATAGGCTAGAAGTTCTTTTTTTTTTTTTTTAATTTACAGTTGGGGATTCATTGAGGGTACAAGAAACCAGGTTACACTGATTGCATTTGTTAGGTAAAGTCCCTCTTACAATTGTGTTCTGCCCCCAAAAGGTGTGGCATACACCATGACCTCACCCCCTCGCTCCTTCCCTCTCTCTGCTCTTCCTTTCCCCACCCCTCCCTTCTTCTTTCTCTCTCTGCTCTCCCCTTCCCCCACCGCCACCGTGTCATTAATTGTCAATAATTGTCCTTATATCAAAAGTGACTACATAGGATTCATGCTTCTCCATTCTTGTGATGCTATACTAGGAATAATGTGTTCCACTTCCATCCAATAAAAAGGATGTAAAGTCTCCATCTTTTTTAATGGCTGAATAGTATTCCATAGTATACATATACCACAGTTTGTTAATCCATTCCTGGGGTGGTAGGCATTTAGGCTGTTTCTAATTT
>CAUYRH010066833.1:0-28921 GCA_963574655.1 Perodicticus potto | reverse complement strand
ACTATAGGCACCTGCCACAATGCCCAGGTATTTGTAGTAGAAACAGGGTCTCAGTCTTGCTCAGGCTGGTTTTGAACTCCTGAGCTCAAGGGATCCATCCACTTCTGTCTACCAGAGTGCTAAGATGACAGGAGTGAGCCACCACACTTGGCTACAATTTTTTTTATTAGGATTTGGATCCCTTTTAATATTATACTACTGTTGCCTGGATGTATGTGTATTTCCTAAGAACACTTCATTTATTTATTTATTTTTGCAGTTTTTGGCTGGGGCTGGGTTTGAACCCATCACCTATGGCATATGGGGCCGGTGCCCCACTCCTTTGAGCCACAGGCACCAGCCTCCTAAGATTACACTTTATTTTTGTCACATCCATCAGCTGCCGACGAGTCACTTAAAATTTGACCAAAACCATTTATCCAATGTCTCGGGGAAACATTTTTAAATGACATGAATACGCTTGTCTCTGGTACCATCCGGTTCCACTTCACATTCTCAAGATCATAGCGCTGAGCTATTCTGGGATGTCAAATATGGCTTCCCTTCTCACCGGGGTTCATTCTCTCTCCCGAGAGTAGACGCAATCTTGGGAGTGAATGGGGGTGGGCTGAAGCCCACAGCATTACATGGGAAGTGCTTGGGATTTTTGCAGCTACTATCAATAGAATATTCTGGTGTCATCCAAATTTCTTCTACAATGACTCACGGCGTTGATCTGTTCAGCTGTCTACAAGGGGAGTATTGTCTGCTGTGGGCTACCAGCTATTAGCTGTTTCAGATAAATTTTTCTTTTTTTTTGAGATAGAATCTCACTATATCACCCTCTGTAGAGCGCTGTGGCATCCCAGCTCACAGCAACCTCAAACTCTAGGGCTTAAGCGATTCTCTTGCCTCAGTCTCCCAAGTAGCTGGGACTACAGGCGCCCACCACAATGCCTGGCTATTTTTTGGTTGTAGTTGGCCTGGGCTGGATTCGAACCCACCAGCTCTGGTGTATGTGGCTAGCGCCCTAGTTGGTGAGCTACAGGTGCCGAGCCCTTTCAGATAATTTTTAAAAGACATGCTAGTCTTTGCCCTTCTGTTTTTAGAATTCCTCCCACAATAATGTTCATGGGCTTCCTAGCATCGATGCTGTTCCGAGCTAAAACGACAAAGCTATCAAGTTGGACACCTCACCTGTACTGCTTTTTCCACCTGTCTTAGCAGGTAGACTCCTCAGGAGTTCCTGGGTGTCAGTTGGTTCAACTGACTGGTCATTAGAACCCTTTACCCTTTCCAGGGAGCTAGAACAACCATTGGCTGCTATTAGAATACCGTTAAGATTACTGTTAAAAAAGACGAAACAGCACTCATAGACGTCAGAGTGGTCTTTACACATAGATTCCACATCCCTCTGGTGATCTCACATATCTTCCAAGCTTCTCCTTTTGCCACCTGGTGACGGTAGGGCACTCAGCAATGGGGCACGTAGCACATTTTCTAGGACAAAGTTCACAAACTTAATTGTCAGGCCTCCTACAACAACAGCTTCCCAAGGGGAGACCCTCCAAGGTGCCCGCAGTGATATTCAGCAAGGAGGTAGATAGCACTTTTTCTGAGATGAGTTTGTGAACTTAATTGTCCAGCCTCGTATTGTCTCAGTCAGTCTTTATTAATGAGCTAGGATGAGAGTAGCCACCATTCGTTTTCCTTCGGATGTTCTCCCTGGAAAACAGCACTCTTGGGAGGATGGTGGGTGCTTTCACGCCAGGGAAATAGAAATGAGAAAGAGGGAAAGAAATTCGGCAAAGGAAGGGGAAACTTCCAGAGGAAAAGAAAGTACTCTGGCCTGCCCTCAAATGAGCTTGGTCGATTAAGTTTGCAAACTCGTTCCAGAACAGGCATTCCCTTCCTCATTCCTGAGTATCAGTAGGGTCAGCTGTGAGGGGCTCCCCTTGGGAAGCCATGCACCTGCCAAGGGCCCCCCTTGGGAAGCCGTGCACCTGTGAAGGGCCCCCTTTGGGAAGCCGTGCACCTGCCAGGAGCCCCCTTAGGAAGCCGTGCACCAATACCTCTGTGGTCATCTTCCAGTTACTCCCCTTACCAAGCTCTGTGCGAATGCCATCGCCTACTCCTTCAAAGCAATTTTAGAACCATTTTTCCGGAATTGCCATCAGAGCTGTCATCGTACAAGGTCTGATAATTAAGGGTGCAAATTCATCCTACGAAAAGTGTTACCTACTTCATTGCAGACTGTCATGACAGTTGCCAAATGGCCAAGGGGGTGCTTTAAACGTGACCATGGCAATGTTCTGCAATGAGGTACCTAGCACTTTTTGTAGGGTATGTTCACAAATTTAATTTCGCAGTCTGGTACTTGAAGTGAACTCAGTCAATTGGTGTCATCTCTTGGGAAGGGCATTTAGGAATCGTGGTGCAGTGTAAACTCCATCAGATTGGGGTGAAGAGTGAATGTTTTTTCTTGCCAGTTTGATCCCTTCCGCTGAGCCAGGCTGGCCACAGGGTGCCCTGCAAGGGAGTTAAGTCCATTCGTTGAATACCATCCATTGGCCCCTTGAAGGGCTATTGGAGAAACAGAATCTGTTGCTTGGACCTCCAGTGCTATATCTCCATAGAGAAATGCTGAAAAAAGCCCGAGACTTATAGCAATAAGATAGAAACTCCCCACTGCGTCCTCTGAAGGTTTGCGGAAATGCTCACCAAAGGCAGCATCATCGGGTCAAGGGTATGCACCTGATTTATGCACAGTGCAGAATAACACAGTTCTTACGACTTCCAGTGTGGCTCAGAATCTTCTGTACCATGTTGAGGTTGCAGAAAGAATGCGTGTTTACAGAATAGCCAGAAATATGCCTATGGGCGGGGGAGGCGGCGGGGAACTAGGTTGGGGCAGCGAGATAGTTCATTAGAGGGAGAGAGAAAGAGATGCAGTCAGTTAGTGCAGGTGCCCTTGTCACTCACCTGAAACTCACAGGTACCATCCCTCAGACACAACAGAGGCTGCATATTTCTTTCAGGTCAGATAAGAAAAGCCTACAGTGCATTTCACAAGGGTACATATTAAATTTACTAAGTGTAGAGTATAAAAAATGTCTGAACACAATAACTAAGAAAATGCGGTGAAAGCTGTGTTAACCAGTTTGATGAAAGTATTTCAAATGGGATATAAAACCAGCACATTGTACCACATGATTGCATTAATGCACACAGCTATGATTTAATAAAAAATAAAAAAAAAGAAGAAAAGCCGTGGGCATGTGAACAGGAGATTCTCTGCAGCTATAAGGCCCCTGGCACACCTATCTGAAAAAATGTCAGAGAAAGATAGAGTGGGGTGAAATGTCTTCATTTCCATTCACATGGAAACCAGCCCAGGCCCCTGTTGGAATCTGTGCATTCCTAGCTGCTAGGGCAGAGTGACCAGCCAAGAGCTCAGGAGATGAGCAAACTGGGGGCTGGACTGGGGGAAGAATCTGACAGAGACCAGACCCAAACCCCATCTGTCAACTTGGAAACTGCACAGGAGACTTAGCCAGGGCTACCAATCACCATCTCCCGCCTCCTCCTCGTCCTCATCACGGGCAAACAGGAGCCAGAGCTGTCTCAGCCCAAGACAGACATTTTCCCATGAGTTACCCGGCGTCGTTTGAGGCAGTTTGAACTTGATGGGGCTCGGAAAGCATTGCCCCCCAACACAAAGGCCTCAGAAGCCACAATTCTCTTTCTGTCTCCTGCCCTCCTGTTGGGGGTCTTATTTTTCCGCCGAGGCTGCTCAGGGAAGCGAGAATCCCTCTCCCCCCAAAAAGGTCGAAGATAACAGAATCCCTTTTCTCCCCAAGGCAGCCATAAAACCTAAAACTATGACTCCAACTTTCCCCCACCTTTCTGTGCAAGAAGTGAGCAAAAGAGCATTCTCTCCGTAGCTTAGTTGGACAGCGGTAGGTTGTGAGACGCCCATTCCAGGGAGGGTCCTGCCCCACACGGAGGAAAAAGGCTGCTGCTTAGAAGGAGCTTAGAAGAGTCTAGGCAGACTGGACTCTTGTAAGAGAGAGTGCTGGGTCCCCACTCTCTCTCTAACATTAGATTATATCCTTTGGTGCAACCAAATTCCTACATGGCTGTCTTTACTGTGTTGAACCTACGTATAAATGTCGACAGCTTCCCTTGCATCTGAGCATTTTTATTCTGAAGACTCCGGCACATAATCGTTAGATAAATCTGTAAGATTTCTCTCCTATTACTTAATCTTTAACTCCGTGATTTTTCAGGGACCTTTAGGGGGCTAAGCGCCCTGGTCCCTGCAGAATCAAGAGATGGAGAGTTTTTCAATTTCTATCACAAGTACTTTTATTTATTGATAAGAAACTCACTGACCCCACCCATCTTTGCATCCCTCATTCCTCCGTAGCCAAGGCATCCCACCCCCTAAAACCACCCCTGCTAAATCTCTCCCCTATTTCCTAGGTCTTTAAGACAACCTGGGAAAAACCCACTTCGCACCCTGAGAGGCAGAGACAGGGAAGCTTATACCCTCTCCCTCCCCGGGTCAAGCAACGAACCCCAATTCAGGACAGCTAATCAGATGAACATAGTTCTGTCACATCTCATTATTTCTTACAAAGTCACACGTCATCTTACTTTATCAAGACAGAGACTCACATTTAAACATCTTATCAGAAAACAGTAACAGCAGCCAGTGCAACTGTTTTATTTTTCTTTATTTTTTTGAGACAGAGTCTCACTCTGTCACCCTGGGTAGAGAGCCGTGGCATCGTCATAGCTCACAGCAACCTCAAACTCCTGGGCTGAAGTGATCCTCTTGCCTCAGCCTCCTGAGTAGCTGGCACTACAAGTGCCTACAACAACGCCCGACTAATTTTTCTATATTTACTAGAAGCGAGGTCTTGCTTTGCTCACGCTAATCTGGAACTCTTGAGCTCAAGCGACCCACCTGCCTCGGCTTCCCTGAGCGCTGGGATTATAGGCGTGAGTCACCGCGCCCAGTTTACTATTTAAAACTCCTCCTGTGCTGGGATTTCAGTTCGATGCTTTTCACGTCCCCTCTTTAGCCCTCAGGAAAACTCTGCAGGAAATAAATTCAATGCAGATTATTTCACACATGCGCACACACACCCACACACCCACAGCAAAAGTGCAATAAAGGTTAACCTGTCACGGGGAAAAGCATGGAGAAGCAGAGAGATAAATTCATACGATTGCAAGCCTAAAGCAGGGATGATACAGGACGATCAACTGAGGCCTCATAAAGTGATTTTTGGAACAAAATATACCGTTAAGATGTCGCTCACTCTAGCGCCTTAGCTCCCAAAACTTTCTAATCCTGCGCTTCTCTGGCAATGAGTATCTTTGAGGCCACTAGAAATACCCCTTGCATAGCCAGGATCTCTTGGCTGGCAAAGACTTGTGATTGAATTGGGTCCAGTATGTCCTTCACCCTCACGATGGCTCCCTTGGCGTCCGGCTTTCAACAGGCAGATGGACAAAAGTCACTCAGATTGAGGGAAGAGAACCCCAGGGCTCCTGACCACAGAGTCCTTACTGCAAGTGGCTGGTTTTATGTCGAAAAGCAAAACTCACCACCTGGGTTGAAGCTTTTTTTTTTTTTCTTTTTTTCTCTCCCTTCAAAATTTGTGACAGTTTTGCACGTCACCCTCTACTTACAGTTGGGTGGGGTGACTGGAGCCTCTCCAAGCTGGAGTCTAAGTTGCAGCCCCGAGGGGCCCATTGTTGACCACGCCGACCAGAACCCTAAAGCTTTCATGCGATTAGGAGCCTGTCTCTGCACCTGAGAGCCACCGGCAAGGACACAGTTGCCCTTTGCAGTGGCCCAAACGCCAGCCCCTAGAAAAATCAGTCTCCTTAAACCTCTGACGAGTGAGAGAAAACGCAGTCTTCTGGTGTAGCTTCTACATTTCAGATACAAAACTTGGTGAATGACAGTTCTGTCTCGCCCGTTCACGAAGGAGCACTCCCTCCCTTTCCACCTGGAGTCTCCACAAGTCATCGTTCATTGCCACGGACAGAGCATGCACCGGCTATATGGTTTTTGGATGTCGCATTGGTGACTCCACATCCCATCATACAACCTGTATTACCCAACCAACACACACGTTTCAGGCTCCCCTGAAACATCACAAATCTTTAGGGATAGATTTCATGTTAACTAGATCTGTTAAAATAATAATTTCTAAACTGGTTTGTCTAGACATTGTATTTTTTCAAGAAAAGTATTACAACCTTTTAAGTTTACTATGCACTTTGTCTTTATTTTATTTTAATCATTTTATTTTATTTTCTCATGAAACAAGATCAAGCTTTTCCGTTAAAGCCACTGCAAGGTGAAGTTGAAGTTTTTTCTCGCCAAATACACAACTAAAACTATTCCGTGTGCATTTTTTCCAGAAAATCTGATGTCAGTGCCAGGGTGGGGAGAAAGCATTCTGGTCTTTTCTTGTTGCTTCTGGCATCTTCTAGTAGCATATTTTTTTTTAATATTCTACTTCTTTTATCCATTAAATTTCAATGCTTTACTTAAACTCAAATTTAAAATATCAAGTATAGTTCCCATAACTAAAAATATTTATATATTATATTGCAAGCTGTAATGTGTATATATAAATTATCTTATGTATGTATAAACTGCGTATTCAATATATAAAAAGAAACATAAATTAAATTTTAAATCTATTTAGGGATAGATTTCATGTTAACTAGATCTGTTAAAATAATAATTTCTAAACTGGTTTGTCTAGCCATTGTATTTCTTCAGGAAAAGTATTACAACCTTTTAAGTTTACTATGCGCTTTGTCTTTATTTTATTTTAATCATTTTATTTTATTTTCTCATGAAACAAGATCAAGCTATTGTTTTAAAGTCACCGCAAGGTCACATTCTTTCTCACCAAACAAAGGTTATCTTTGTAGCATCATTGAGATATCTGTTGCATTATTAAATAAGCATTTATTAAAACAGGAGGAGAATTAGTTTCCATTCAGCACCGAGGCTCAGTCAGCTACCGCTTTAAAAGCTCCAGAGAAGCAGAGTGTCCACCTAAAAAACCCATCCTTTAACAGTCTGAGAATACAGTGGATTTTTTTTCATTCTTACCTGACTCCAGGTTATGTGCACCTGCTACAAAATGGCACAGCATAGCATTGATGAATCTATTAGACCAAAGTAATTTTCAAAAAACAAAAATACAGAAAAGAAATTCCTGTTTTGCAAAGAGAGGAATGTGATTGGGGCATCTTTGAGGCTCTGTAGAGAAAACCAGAGTTGTCTTCACCAAGTTGCATCAAAGTTTGAATCAATGTTTGGATGCTCTGGAAGATCTATCAGAAACTTGAAGGCTCCCCAACCCCCAGAAAGTGCTTTTATATTATCCTGTTTGGAAGGGAGATGGGGAAGGTTGCAGTCCCTGAGGCTTCACCGGGTAATGTCACATTTCTAAGTTGTCACAGCTCAGAAGCATTCCCCAGAAATTGACCTCCATTCTCTCAGAATTCTCTACCTAGACTCGTAAAACAAGAAAGAGTGCAGGTCACTGTAAAAGCATAACCCAAACATTCACAGCAGAAAGGAAAGTAAGGCCATGGAGGTGGCCCTGACTTCAGTATCTTGCCCTAATAGGTATTTTGCTTATGGGTAGAAGGGTCTTAGCCCTCACACTGGAGCTCACACCCTGGGCTCTCCTGGTCTCAGTCCTCACACTGGAGCTCACACCCTGGACTCTCCTGGTCTCTGTCCTCACACTGGAGCTCACACCCTGGGCTCTCCTGGTCACTGGTCCTCACACTGGAGCTCACACCCTGGGCTCTCCTGGTCTCAGGTCCTTACAATGGAGTTCACACCCTGGGCTCTCCTGGTCTCAGGTCGTCACACTGGAGCTCACACCCTGGGCTCCCCTGGTCTCAGTCCTCACACTGGAGCTCACACCCTGGGCTCTCCTGGTCTCAGCCCTCACACTGGAGCTCACACCCTGAGCTCTCCTGGTCTCAGTCTTCACACTGGAGCTCACACCCTGGGCTCTCCTGGTCTCAGGTCCTCAGACTGGAGCTCACACCCTGGGCTCTCCTGGTCTCAGTCTTCACACTGGAGCTCACACCCTGGACTCTTCTGGTCTCAGTCCTCACACTGGAGCTCACACCCTGGGCTCTCCTGATCTCAGTCCTCACACTGGAGCTCACACCTGGGCTCTCCTGGTCTCAGTCTTCACACTGGACCTCACATCCTGAGCTCTCCTAGGTCCTAGGTTGCATATTAAAATTTACGGAATTTACACCAATGAATTTTCTTGATTTCCACTTTTCAGCCAATAGGATAATAGTACATACAACTTGTTTGTTTTTATAATGGCCTGAGCCAATTATACATATTGAGAGAGTGGCCATGAAGTGTGTGTGCTATTTCAAATACCGTGCTATTTAAAATTTCACGCGAGATTTATGACTAGCCTGTGTGTACATATATCCTGTGTCTTATGTTAGTCTGGAGAACCCTGTCTGTATCCCTGATCTGTATCCCTTCCCAGTTTCACGGTAGCTGAGCGCCAGGGCATCACAGTTGGGCTGAGAGAGACCCCAGCAATCCTGCACCTGCTCTGTGCCAGGAAATCCCCCTTCATGGCTCATAATGTGAGTGCACAATAGGATGTCTGGCACAGCTCAGGCATCATTATCTGTCTCCCTGGTCGCCACATGAGGCGGTGGGAAGAGATTCAGTTTTACCATCGCAGACTTTTCCTGTGCCCCCCACACTGTAAGGTTTCCCTGCAGTTCCTGCAGACTTTCTGGAAGGCAGAAATGGTCTCTGCCCTGTGTGCACCTGCTGAGATTTGGTAGTTATATCTTATGGGGAAAATGAGGGGGCCAGTCCTAGCTGGTCAGACACCTCCTTGTCATGGGTCCTTTTTAGGCCTGTGACTCAGTTTACTCTTAATGTTTTCAGGCCGTGTTTGATCTAATTCTCACCATTGCAGCCTGATACTGCAGTGCATGGGTTTGCCTCCATTCATCACCTCTTCTGGGCTGAGTTTTCTCCCACTAAATTTTCAGTGGGAGGCTTGGCACCCATAGGTCCGTGAGTAGGGCGCTGGCCACATACACTGAGCCTGGCAGGTTCAAGCCTGGACTGGGCCTTCTAAACAACAATGACAACTGCAACTAAAAAATAGCCGGGCATTGTGGTGGGCACCTGTAGTTACCCGGGAAGCTGAGGCGAGAGAATCGCTTAAACCCAAGAGTTTGAGGTTGCTGTGAGCTGTGACGCCACAGCACTTTACTGAGAGAGACAGAGAGACTGTGTCTCAAAAAAAAAAATTTTACACGGGAACATCCTGGGACCTCAAAATGTGACTGTCCATATTTGGAGATGGGTCTTTAAAGAAGTGATTAAAGTAAAGTGAGGTTACCAGGGTGGGCCCTGATCCACCCAGGCTGTGTCCTTATAAGAGCAGATTAGGACGCAGACATGCAGAGAAAGATGACCCGGGAGTACACAGGCTGAAGACGGCGTCTACAGGCCAAGGAGAGAGGCCTCAGGAGGGACCAGCTGGAGACACCTTCATCTCGGCCTTACAGCCTCCAGGACGTGAGAGAAGAAATGTCGGTGGTTTCAGATGCCCGGTTCGTGATATATTATTATACAAACCCAAGCAAAATTATATAGCAACCGTCTTTATAGTTCAGTGCTGTGGCATCTGATGGGTTTGCTCTGTCTGAGCAAAATCCGTACAGGAAAGTGAGCGAGACCGTCCACGCTTTTGCAGGACTTGTGGGCTTAATGCCTGAGTCCCATGGGTGTGAGAACTCTGAAGAGCACGACTCAGATTTGCAGTGTGGCAGAGAACGCTCCTCCTCCGTCTGGGCTGGGTATGTGCAGGTGGGTTGATCCTGGGTTGGAAAAAGACACAGTCTCTAGGCCTCACCTGGACTCTGCCAGATGGGCTGGGCTCACCTTTACGCACCCCGGATCAACATGAAAAGTTGCCTATGAAGGAGGAATTTTTGCCTAAGTTGCTAGAATTTTTGTCCTCCATGATACTAAGCTGTTTTGTCTGGGAGAAAATATTTACCGTGATTAAACTTTCACTCAAATTTCCCTTGGATTATTCCACCTGCTGCAACTTGCTTCTCTCAGCTGCCCTTGCAAAGAATCCAGTTTATTTACCTGTAGAGAAAGAAGCAAGCCAGAGTTAAACCAGTCTGAGATTTCCCACATCCCTGCCTTTTTCTCCTCCTGGGTTAAAATTATACTGAAGCAGAAAGTGTTTCTCTAAAGAAGTGTTGAAATTCATGCACATTCATTTATTGCAAATGGAATCCAAATGCTGAAGTTTCTCCATTCTTTCCGATTTTTGATTAGTTTGGGGCCTTCGTTCCTTTTCTCCTACATTCTTTTCTTCTTTTCTTTGTAAGTTTACAAAGGCACGTCCAAAAAGAACAAACAGAAAATAATTTAACAAGTTCTGTATCCTGAGGTTATTTGTCATCTAGGATGTCAGGGCAGTCGTTGTAAATTTATATATTTTCACAAAGAAAAACATATCCTCTTCCACCCACGTTAAGATACAGCTGAGTCATGAAGTGCCCTTGCTCTCAATGCCAGAGGGAAAAATAAAACACATCCTCCTTTTTTCCCTTGTAAGGTAGAAATGCATTAAATTATTTTTTATGGCTTCTTTTAAAGACAATTGAAAATGAGGGGCCTTGGGTGGTGCCTGTGGCTCAGTGTGTAGGGTACTGGCCCCATATATGGAAGGTGGTGGTTTCAAACCCAGCCCTGACAAAATTGCAACAACAAAAACAAAAATAGCAGGGCGTTGTGGTGGGTGCCTGTAGTCCCAGCTATTGGGGAGGCTGAGGCAAGAGAATCGCCTAAGCCCAGGAGTTGGAGGTTACTGTGAGCTGTGAAAGCACAGCACTCTACAGAGGGCGATAAAGTGAAACTGTCTCTAGAACAAAAAAAAAGGGAAGGAAAGAAAATAGGAAAGAAAATGAGGGGCCTCCAAAGGACAGTCATGCTGGGTAAATAAAATTATGTAAGTTGTTTTGAACTTGATAGAAGGTACCATGTGTGTTAACCTCTATGTTGCCTTCCACCGACTGACCAGCAAATATTCCCTCTCTTCATAATGATTTTTTTTTCTTGAGACAGAGACTCGGTTTGTCACCTTCAGTAGAGTGCTATGGCATCACAGCTCACAGCAACCTCAAACTCTTGGGCTTAAGCGATTCTCCTGCCTCAGCCTCCCAAGTAGCTGGAACTACAGATGCACACCACAATGCCCGGCTATTTTCTGGTTGTAGTTGTCACTGTTGTTTGGCAGACCAGGCCAGGAAATCTGGAGGGCCCCCTAGAATGTGGGTCTGAAGTACCTTAGGTGACCAGGGAGCAATAGAAAAGGGAACTATTGCCTGGAGATGCAGAGAGGCCAATGAGAGGCCTGCAGCTAATTTCAAACACAGAATATTTATTCCCTGGCAGGCCTTGGAGTCTCTGTCTCTCTCCCCTTTTCTTCTCCCTGAAAGGGACTCATTTCCATCTCTTCTTGGCAGGGCTATAAACTTTCTGTTTGTTCTTCTTAAAATAAAATTTCTCTCTGTTACCCTAAACTTGGTGCAGGTTACTTTTGCTTTCTTTCTTTCTTTCTTTTTTTTTTTTTTAGTTCTTGGCCAGGGCTGGGTTTGAACCCACCACCCTACTCTTCTGAGCCACAGGCCGCTTTTGCTTTCTTTCGTCTCTCTTTTTTAAATTTATAATTCTGTGTGACTCACGTGATAAAAATCATTTATTCTGTTTATAGCCCGTGGCACTATCTGCTTTTACATCTTTTGTTCACCCTATGTGAGCCGCTCCAGTTTCAGTGTCCATTCACGTCCCTTTTGCTTTCGCTCCGTGCCACGGTTGAACTTTCTAGCTCAGCTGAATGATGGAACCACGTCACCAGTGTTCGGGGAATCTGGACTCTCAACCTCAACAAGAGGTATCTTTGCAGGGAGCACCGTCCTGGCTGGCGCAGTGTCCTGGGCTAGTTCTGACGGGCGCATCAAGACACACAGCTAATTATGAATTGGGCTGCAATTAACATTCTTGTGCATATCTTTGTTGTAGAGTGATTTTTGGTCTTCTGGATATATACCTAGTAGAGGAATTGCAGGATCAAACAGCAGGTCTACTTTGAGTTCCCTAACAGTACTGCAAACTTCTTTCCAGAAAGGACATATATTACTTTGCATTCCCACCAGCAGTGCAGAAGGGTTCCCTTCTCTGCACACCCCCGCCAACATCTGTAGTTCTGGGATTCTGCAATGTGAGCCACTCTTACTGGAGTTAGATGGTATCTCAGAGTGGTTTTGATTTGCATTTCTCTGATGATTAAAGATGATGAGTATTTCTTCATGCGTCTGTTGGCCAATCACCAAGTCATGGAAGCTGCCCAAGTGCCCATCGACCCATGAAAGGATTAACAAATTGTGGTGTGTGTACACTATGGAATATTATGCAGCCTTAAAAAAGATGGAGACTTGACCTCCTTTATGTTTCCATGGACGGATCTGGATCATATTCTTCTTAATAAAGTATCTCAAGAATGGAAAATAAAATACCCAGTGTACTCAGTACTATAATGAAATCAATATAGAATCACCCACACTTTCATATGAAAGATATAACGCAATTATAGCCCAGAAAAAAGGAGAGAAGGGGAAGGGGTTGAGGGGAGATGGGTAAAAGGAGGGTAATTGGTGGGACCTCACCTGCTGTGCACATTGCAAGGGTACATGTCAAATATATTAATAGTAGAGTCTAAATGTCTAAACACAACAATTAAATAAGTGAGGTGAAGGCTAGGTTAACCAGTTTGATGTAAACTTTCCAAATGGTATATAAAATCAGCACATTGTACCCCATAAATGCAGTAATGTGCACAGTTGTGATCTAATTAAAAAAAATACACAGGTAACATCACTTAAAAAAAACAAAAACAAAAAAAGACACATAGCCGGTGAGAAGCTGGAGACAGAAGCCCACGCTGAGAAAGAACTTTGCTTTCTGCCATGGGTTGTGCACCTGTTTGCTGGTTGGGGCCTCAGCCCACTCCTCTGTTCTTGATGAAGCATTAATCTTGGTGGTGGGCACATTAATACCTGCCAAAGACGTGCACATCCCCAACTCTAGAACCCCTGAGCCGGGTCGGTTACGCGGCAAAGGGGAAGGCAGGTTGCCGGTGCAAGGAAGGCTGATAATTGGTGGACTTTGAAAGGTAGGAGATAATTCTGCATTATCTGGGGGCCGTCCAATGTCTTATCACTCGGGTCTTCAAACGCAGAAAAGAGAAAGACAAGAGATTCTCCAAAGGTACTTGAATACTAAAAAAGACGCAGAGGCATGCACATTGGTGGCTGTGATTATGGAAGAAAAAAAGACTCTGGAAGTTGAAAAACGCAAGAAGAAAACATTCTCCCCTAATCTGAGGGTGACTGGTTACAGCCACAGATAGGAAAGCAATAGACTCGTTTTCCTATCAGTTTTTGCCGTCTCCCTCTAACTGGTCTCTCAGAGTCCTTACCTGCATGTTGCTCTCGGGTTAATTATTTTTTTCATTTCAGGTTAATATGAGGGTACAAACAACTAGGTTGGAATGCTTGCATTTGTTCGGTAGAGTCCCGGGTGTAGTTGTGTCTCACATCCGAGAGGGGTGCTGTGCACCTGTTACATTTTGCCCATTTAGTGGGAGACCATCTGCCCCACTCCTTCCTTGTCGGAGTTACATGAAGGAAATAGCCAGGACGTGGATTCAGAGTACAAGCTGCAAGAGGGGAGGCTCACCGGAGGTGCAGGAGAGCCTCAAACAACTTTGGCAGTGGGTATTTATTGAGGGGATACCTTACAGGTGTGAGGAGTGCTAAGTAATGGGCAGCGCCTGTGGCTCAAAGGAGTAGGCCCCCGGCCCCATATACTGGAGGTGGCAGGTTCAAACCCAGCCCCGGGCCAAAAATTGCAAAAAAAAAAAAAAAAAAAAAAGTGCTAGGTAATGATGTACCGGGGCTACATGCATAAGGACCACACAAAAAGGAAATTACATGCTCTTTTTCTACAACTCCCACAATGAAGTACCACAAAATTTTTAAGGTTTAACACCTGTTTGCCATCCAGTGACTGATCTTATCTCATTCTGGAATGCTGAGTTCCTCGGGGGCTTGCCTCCAAGTTACAAGATGTCTCTAGGCTTGGCGGGCCTCCAAGTTCCACAACCTTCTCAGCTGGACGTTCAAACTGAACAGCCCTTCTCCACTGACTCTAGTTCATCCTACCCCCTGTGTGTTTCTGGAGACTGGAGGACTTCCTATTCCTGACACCTGCCCAAATCTCATCCACTATCCATCCGCAACTTCCACATCTTGGCAGATGCCCACAACCAGATATTTCCTAATAAATTTAGGCACATATACCTTCATTTTCAAAAGAAAGAAAGAAGAAAAAAAAACAGAAGAAAATCACTGTTCTTGTGACTTAATCTTCTAATCTTAAATTCTCAGGGAAAAAATACAAGAGCAGAGAGAACGTTAACATTCTTATTTTCCAAAGAATGAACCTGAAATCCACGATGTGCCTTCAACACGTTAAGACCTCATTAACTAGTAGGTGATACTGTGTATTTTGAATCAGAGCCCTGTCTTGACTCCTGCTTTTTGAGACAGTCTGACTTTGTTGCCCTCGGTAGAGTGCTGTGGCATCAGAGCTCACAGCAACCTCAAACTCTTGGTCTAACATGCTTCTGTTGCCTCAGCCTCCCTGTAGCTGAGATTATAGGTACCTGCCACAATGTCTGGCTATTTTTTTTTTTAAAAGACAGAGTCCCACTTTGTATCTTCAGTAGAGTGCAATGGCATCAAGGCTCACAGCAACCTCCAACTCCTGGGCTTAGGCGATTCTCTTGCCTCAGTCTCCTGAGTAGCTGGGACTACAGGCGCCTACCACAAGGCCCAGCTATTTTTTTGTTGCAGTTTGGCCAGGGCTGGGTTTGAACCTCCCACCTTCGGTACATGGGGCCGGTGCCCTACTCACTGAGCCACAGGTGCCACCCCATCTGGCTATTTTGTGTTATTGTTGTCATTATTGTTTTTTAGCAGGCCCTAGCAGGGTTTGAACCCACCAGCCCCTATGCATGTGGCCGGCACCCTAACCACTGAGCAATGGGTGCCGAGCCCCAGTCTTAACTCTTTCTCTGTGACACATTCTCAGCCCAGACGAAATATCTCTAAATTTATTTGATCAGGTAAATTCCAGACCTTTGGAACGAAGCTCAGGGTAAGTTACTAAAAGCGTATAACAATTTTATTTCCTTAGATGGAGATTAAAAGAGAAAAATTGTAGAAGGTGGTTGTTAAAGGCTAAACTATATCTTCCCCAAATTCCTATGTGGCAGTCTTGCACACAGGACTTTAGGATGTGGCTGTGGAGATGGGTCTTTACAGAAGGGATGAAGGTAAAATAAGGTCACTAGGGTGAGCCCTGACCCACCAGGACTGGTGTCCTTATAAGAACATGGGATGAGGGCCAGACGTGGTAGCTCATGCCTGTAATACTAGCATTCTGGGAGGCTGAGGTGTGTGGATTGCCCTGAGCTAAGAGGTTCGAGACCAGCTTGAGCCAGAGTGAGACCCCGTCTGTACCACACACACACACACACAAAAAAAAAAAAAACACTGGGCGTTGTGTGGGACCCTGTAGACCCAGTTACTTGGGAGGCGGAAGAAAGAGAATAGCTTCAGCCCAAGAGTTAGAGGTTGCTGTATCAAGGAGCCACAAAGTGAGACTCTGTGTCAATAAAAAAAGAAAATAAATTGGCTCGGCACCTGTGGCTCAAGCGGCTAAAGGCACCAGCCACATACACCTGAGCTGGCAGGTTCAAATCCAGCCTGGGCCCATCAAACAACAATGATGGCTGCAACCAAAAAACAGCCAGGCGTTGTGGCGGGCACCTGTAATCCCAGCTGCTTGGGAAGCTGAGACAAGAGAATCACTTAAGCCCAAGAGTTTGAGGTTGCTGTGAGCTGTGACGCCACAGCACTCTACTGTGGAAGACATAGTGAGACTCTGTCTCAAAAAAAAAAAAAGAAAGGGGTGGGGTCTTGGTGTGTGCCACACCTTTGGGGGGCAAGACACAATTATAAGAGGAACTTTGCCTAACAAATGCAATCAGTGTAACCCGGTTTCTTGTACCCTCAATGAATCCCCAACAACAAAAAAATAAGTAAATTGGGTGGCGCCTGTGGCTGAAAGGAGTAGGGCACCAGCCCCATGTACTGGAGGTGTTGGGTTCAAACCCAGCCCCAGCCAAAAAAAAAAAAAAAAAAAAAACTGCAATAAATAAATAAATAGGTAAAATGTCAGGGAAAATAATTGCAAGCAACGCAGACACAGAAACTCTATCATCACCCTGAAAATGGGATTAACTAGCAATGGTATACACTTGAAACAGAAAGTGGAGTTTACTTGAAAGCGTCAAACGTTTTTTAAAACTTCCGCCCATAAAAACAATGTGTTGCCTTCTCTAATGTGTGGGGACAACTGTGTGGCTGTGTGCAGGCACAGAGCCCACACGGTAATTGTTGGAACCATAAGACAACCAGTTTTGCAGATTTCTTCACCTGCTGGACAGCGCTCTAAAAGTTAGAGGAAGTCCACATGCATTTTTATTTGTGTGGAACGTTACCCTTTCGAAAAGTATTACCCGAGAACGGAGGAAGCAGAATGAGTCCCTTCTGGAAAACAGGTGCACCCTAAACAAAACAAAACAAAACAGGTGCATCTAATATCAGAATCTCCTTCATCCATTCTTCGTTATGGCTGATTTCATCTAGAATTTACGGAGAGCTCAAATGACTTCAGGGTAAAATGCAAGGCTCAGGGGTCCCTACTCTTACAATCTGTCACACACGTAAGGGGAACATGAATTTGCTTCACTGTGTAGTCATTTTCATCTCTACCTGTATCCCACAAGAGCCGTGTCATCACCTCCTATATACACTACGAAGTTTACTGAAGGATCATACGGCAAAAAAAGACAAAACTGGAGTTTGAGCATTTATGAGCATTTGCAAACAGTAACAACCGTCTGTTTAGGTGAGTGTTAATGGTTTCTTGGCTATTTTAAACCAAGGTATTCTATAGCATGGGGTGGCCCTTGAGGGTAAATCCAGGCAGCATCTACATGCATAAAAGGGATATCCCTAACTAGTCCCAGCGGATATTTGGACCAGCGTGTGTTTCTATGTGCCCGAGTGTGCGCGCATCTGAATTCTAACATGTGGAAATGAAACCCACATGGGCAATAACTGGGATGGTAAAGAAATTTGTTATAGGCTGAATGGTATCTCCCCAAATTCACCTGTTGAAGTCCTAATTCTCAATACCCAGGAGGCGACTGTATCCAGAGACAGGGTTTTTAAAGAGGTAAATAAGTAAAGATGAGGTCATTAGGGTAGGTGCTAATCCATGGGGCCTTATCCTCCAGTTTGGATGTTCAAAATTCACATGTTGGGGAGGCACCTGTGGCTCAAAGGAGTAGGGTGCCAGCCCCATATACTGGACGTGGTGGGGTCAAACCTGGCCCTGGCCAAAAACTGCAAGGAAAAAAAAAATTCATATGTTGGTTGGACGCCTGTAGCTCAGTGGCTAGGGTGCCAGCCATATACACTGGAGCTGGTAGATTCAAATCCAGCCCGGGACAACTACAACCAAAAAATAGCCGGGCGTTGTGGTAAGCACCTGTAGTCCTAGCTACTTGGGAGGCTGAGGCAAGAGACTGGCTTAAGCCCAAGAGTTGGAGGTTGCTGTGACCTGTGACGCCACGGCACTCTACCCAGGATGACATAGTGAGAATGTAGTTTAAGAAGGTGGAGCGTCATGGATGGGGTCAGTGTCCTTATAAAGGGACCCCAGAGAACTCTCTCCCCCTCCCCTCCCACCATGTGAGGACACAGTGAGAAGGCGCCATCTATGAACAAGGGGTGAGTCCTCAACACTCACAGCATCTGCCACACCAGGATCAGATGGGGGAAGATGTCAACATAAGAATTTGGAAGGGCCATTGACTATCAAACCATGGCATATACACACCTAAATACATAACACACTTATTTTTATAGATATATGTGTATATATACATTTAATACATGTATTAAATACTTTTATGCATGTATATATATATATAGTATAATAAAGTAAGTATACTAATTCAGTACCCATTTTTATACATAACAATCATATTTAATCAAATATAAAGTATATTCATCTACATTATTTAGGGCAAATCAAAAATTCAAAAATTAAGGAAAAAAACAGATAAATTATAGTTAACTTAAAATAACAAAATCCTGGCTCTGTGCCCATAGCACAGTGGTTACAGCGCCGGCCACATACACCAAGGCTGGCGGGTTCTAACCTGACCCAGGCCTGTTAAACAACAATGACAACTGCAACCAAAAATAGCCAGGCATTGTGGCGGGCCCCTGTCGTCCCAGCTACTCGGGAGGCTGAGGCAAGAGAGTCACCCAAGCCCAGGAATTAGCAGTTGCCGTCAGATGTGATGCCACAGCACTCTACAGAGGTTGACAAAGTGAGAGTCTGTCTCAAAAACAAGAAAAAATTAAAAAAAAAATTACAAATTAAAATAACAAAATCCTCCTCTCTGCAAGATGGCCTCTATGTGATAGGAGAAAATGTAGGGAAAAAACACATTTATCACACAGATTTTTTTTAATGTTTTTCTACACATATCTATACCAAACCAACTGATACTTTGTCGCTGGTATACCGGTGAATTTTCTCTAAAAACCTCATTTTTAAAAAACCCTTTTTTCATATCAAGCAAGTTTGCTATCTGTCTCTTTTTCAGCGTAACAGTCTCATAAATAACTCTGCAGTTCCCTTATTATTATGACATGTTATCATTTGTTTCTGTCAAATGCAGGGTTTTTAATAGCTCACCACTGCTCTCCTGTCATCTAAATTACTGCCATTTCTCGATGACAGAAACTTTATTTTTCTCTCCCTAAAAGACATTCTCATCAAAATTCTTTCACGTGTGTTTTTCCATCATAAGACTGATATTGGATTAATTGATTATTCTATCTGCTTTATTCACCGCACAGCCTCAGACAAACACACGAGTTCTGCGACGGTTAAACTTTAAATCTGCATGTTTATTTTGGGGAAACGAAGCATGGTCTGATTCAATCCTTGTGGGTGGGACAGGAAACGGCCAATTCGTTTCCTCTTTTGTCAAAGGGATTTGTTTTATATTTTTTAACACAGATTGTTAAACTATTAAAACCAACCGTTTTGGAACACAGAACTTGCTTTTAATGTGGGGCAATTGTTTTTATTTGTTTTTCTTCCATTTTAAGTGTCGTGGCCAGTGAATTTTCTTGGCAACCCCTTTCGGGCAAAGTAGATGATTGGTTTTATGGTGCCAAAGATAGAATTAATCAATGAATCTGGAAAGATCTGTACTTGTTCCTGGTCCTGTTCAGTCCTCAATAACCACGTTTGTTGGAACCAACCCAGAATTATTTGCTGGGGAAAACTGCTCCCGCCCCCCTAACCCCCCAGCTAAAAATACCCCAGTCCCTACCTGTGAAAAGTAGGTGGCACCCCACAAATCATTTTGGTAAAGATTTCTGTTTTCCTGAGAAGACCCAACCCTAACTTTTACTCCCTTGGTGTTCATGACTATCTGGACTTTTAGCTTCTCGCTGAAAATGTCAACCTTGAAATCTCTACGGCTTGATCTTTGTCAGAATCCAAGGTCAACCACGTCACTCGTGGAGGGCTGTGTGAGCGATGTTCAGTCCTCTCTCTACATATAGCCTAAATTGGACCCTAGAGTCAGCTCATCACGTTAAACAGCTTTTGGGTTAAAATTTTAAAATGTTTTAGATTTGGATTTCAACATCTACAAGGCACTGCTGCGTCTGAGAATCAATTTCCCTTGCTTAAGCTTAAGCTACCTAGCTACCTGTCATCAGGTATTGATTTCAATACTTGGAGCAATTTTTTTTTTTCTTTTTGCAATTTTTGGCCAGGGCTGGGTTTGAACCCACCACTTCTGGTATATGGGGCAGGTGCCCTACCCGTTTGAGCCACAGGTGCCGCCCTGAGCGATTTTATTTTTACAAAAACTTCTAAGGAACTTTCCGGATTTTGGACGGGATTCAGCAACGCACACCTGTATGGTGTAGAAGTGAAAGTCTTGGCTCGAGGTATGAATATATATTACCGGCTTGGGGCCTGTGGCTCAAGCGTCTAAGGTACCAGCCACATACACTTGAGCTGGTGGGTTTAAATCCAGCCCAGGTCCGCCAAACAACAATGATGGCTGTGTTGTAACTGAGGCCACCCATAAAAAACACAGAGCCCCAGTTTGGGTACAAATCAGGTAATGATTTATTTACACCTGTACATGCGAACCACTGCCCCAAAGGGCAAGGCCCAAATCAGGTGGTTACATCTGTACAGGTGGACCACTGCCCCAGAGGGCAAATGGCCCCTCAGTGCAGTACAGGCTGATTTTTATACCCCTTTTGTGCTGATGTGGCAAAGCAAGCATGTACAAAAGTGGAACGTGGCTGGTTACAGGGCCAAATCATTTACTTGTTTACATATTCTTCTGGCCTCAGATTTATTTCTCTTGCGACACCTACCGCAGCCTGCAATTACATACCTATTTGTCGGATTTATTTTTATTTTTATTGCTGTCTACCTCCTCTAGACTGTGAGTCGGAGGGAATGCTTGTCTGGTTTTTGTTCACTCCCTTTTCCCTCTGCTGAACACAGGACCTGGCATTGCATGAGCCCAGCGTACACCCCCACGAGTGACAGAAAGCGATCACAATGACTGCAAACCCATCTGAACACAGCGCAGCCTCTGTGCGTTGCCACCAAGGGACTGTGACAAGCTGGTCACCGTACAGTGGTGGCCACCGTAAGGAACGAGGCCTGCTGTACTGATACACACATGTCCAGTCCATGAAAATTAGGTCGGCTTAAGGAGGGGTCATCGCAGGGAGGTGGCCGGCTATGGAGGTTCCAACGCATCTCTTTTCCACAACTTTTGCAAAGGCAGATTCTCAGAAAGAGATTCCTATAAACACAGAACTTTTCTCCATCTGGAGTCAGTTTTCGTAAGGAGTGAAAGGTGCGGGTCCAGTTTCAAACTTTTACATGTGGTTGTCTAGTTCTCCCAGCACTGAGTAGAGATTCTTTCCCCCACTGTACGCTTTTGTTTGCTTTACGAAGATCGGATGGTAAGTAGAGACTGGTTTCATCTCTTAGTTTTCTATTCTCTTGTTTGTGCCAATCCCACGTCGTTCTGGTCACTGTGGACGTGTAACATTGCCTGAACTCTGGTAGGGCGATATATCTGGCTTTGTTTTTATTACTAAGAATCGCCTGGGCTATACGTTTTCTTCTGGTTCCACACCAGCCAGTAAGAAAAGATGAAGACTTCACATCTTTTGCATTAACCTGGATGGAGTTGAAATTCTCCTTAATAAAGCATCACCAGAATGGAGAAGCAAGAATCCGATGTACTCAATTCTAATACGAAGCCAGTAGACAATCTAATACACACCTGCATGAGGAAAAAACTCAAATCAATTCAAGGTGGAGGGTCGGGGAATGAAGAAGGGGGAGACAGGAGTGAGGGCGATGGGTGTGCTCTCCTTTAATAGGCACAATGTTAGGGTTCGTGACACACGTCTCAGAGGTGTGACCCAATTATAAGAGGGACTTTACTGGGCGGCACCTGTGGCTCAGAGGAGGAGGGTGCCTGTCCCATACGCCGGAGGTGGTGGGTTCAAACCCAGCCCAGGCCAAAAACTGCAACAAAAAAAAAAAAAAAAAAAAAACCAACAAATCACAGGGTATTATTCATTCTATCTATGCTTCCACTTCGTTTTATCTACTTAGGATACATCGTATCATCTTATATCAGCAGAAAGAAAGAATTTGCTGGCTCGGCACCTGTAGCACAGTGGTTACGGTGTCAGCCACGTGCACCGAGGCTGGTGGGTTTGAGCTAGGGCCAGGCCTGCTAAACAACAATGACAACTGCAACAAGAAAATAGCCCGGCATTGTGGTGGGCACCTGTAGTCCCAGCTAGTTGGGAGGCTGAGGCAAGAGAATTGCTAATCCAAGAGCTTGAGGTTGTTGTGAGCTGTGATGCCTCAGCACTCTACCAAGTGAGACTCTGTGTCAAAAAAAAGATAAAAAAAGAAAGAAAGAAAGAGTTTGCTTCCGGGGCAGCGCCTGTGGCTGAAAGGAGTAGGGCACTGGCCCCATATATCGTAGGTGGCGGTTTCAAACCTGGCCCCCGCCAAAGACTGCAAAAAAAAAGAACTTGCTTCCTATGTTTCCTTTTATCAGTATATACTGTTTTACTTAAGTAAGAAGTTGTGGATTATATTTGAAGGACAATCTCTTAAATTTCTTATCTCCCTGTGGAGAATCGGTTTTTTTTCTTTTCTTTTGTTTTGAAAGCTTAGACCCAGAGTAATTAATATGAGAATGTAGGTAACACCTGTTTTCTTTTAAGGAATCTCCCAAATCATCATGCATATGAAAAAGACAAGAGGCTCACGCCTGTGGCTCAACAGACTAAGGCGCTAGCCACGTATACCTGAGCTGGCGGGTTCGAATCCAGCCCAGGCCCGCCAAGCAACAATGACAGCTGCAACCAAAAAATGGCCGGGCGTTGTGCCGGGTGCCTCTAGTCCCAGCTACTTGGGAGGTGGAGGCAGGAGCCTCGCTTGAGCCCAGGAATTGGAGGTTGCTGTGAGCTGTGATGCCACAGCACTCTATCCAGGGTGACAGCTTGAGGCTCTGTCTCAAAGAAAAAAAAAAAAAAAAAAAAGAAAAAGAAAAGAGTGGCTGGGTGTGGTAGCTAACGCCTGTAATTCCAGCACTCTGGGAGGACGAGGTGGGTGGATTGCTTGAGCTCACGAGTTCGAGACCAGCCTGAGCAAGAGCGAGACCTCATCTCCACTAAGAGTACAAAAACTGAGGCAAGAGGATTGCTTGAGCCCAAGATTTGGAGGTTGCCGTGAGCTATGACAACATGGCACTCTACCCAGGGTGACATAGTGAGACTGTGTCTCAAAAAAAGAAAGAAAAGAACAAACAAAAGGATAAGACCATTCCTGGGAATATGCATTTGAAATTTCAGAAGTGAGGTGTAATCATACGTTTCAGAAGAGGCCAGAAGCATCCCTGACGCCCAAACCAATCTGTTCCTCTGCTCAGCCTGAGTGTGGGAAGAAGCGAAGTTTGTTCCCTGGATGTCAGCATTTCTCTGCAAGTTGGCTGAGCTGCAAAAACCCAGGCAGCTCTCAAGGAACCCCTTCTGCAGATCCATCTGCCTGGAGCCTGAATGTTCAGCGTGTGGTCAGCGGCCAAGAAGATTGGTCCAGCAAGAAGAGAAGCAAGAAAGAGATGATACCATGGGCCCAAGAATGGCAGAGAAGGTGGTTATGCCCCGTCCTTCTTCCCTGAAAAGACACAGCTATCCTCACATTCTTACCAAGGGGTCGCTTGCTTTCTCAGAGGCCACAGGAAATATTGCGGGCGAGAATTTGGCCACCGCTGGCGGGAGAGAGTTTCTGGAGCGGAAACTGGCCTCCCTCGTGGGGAATAAAGCATGGGAGGGAAGCAGATTGGAAGCCCCACATGTTGGCCGACAGGGACCCACCAGCCCTGCCTGCGTCTCTCTTTTTATTCCTTTCTCCCTCCCTATTTCTGCTTTAAATACAAGACGGTTGCACCTTGCAAAAGCCATCCCTGGTGAAATTTCAGGACTCATAGTTGAGTGGAAAAACCATGCCTGGACCTGAGGAATTTTCCTGAGCCCCGTTAAGCTAGGAAAGGAAGTCCCCTAATTGCCCTGAACTTCGGGGCTGGCCCTGTGCAGTGGGGAATAATGTCAAACAGATTTTTGTATCGAGAGACGCACAGGATTGTGTTTCCGTAGGTCAGGCACAGGCTATAAGGATTAGAGGCTGAACCCATGTAATTCAATAGTCGTAGCTCCTAGAGCTTGCTCTTAGGAACATTTAACTCCCCTGCAACTGATCTTTGTGCTTTTGGACAAGACCTTGGGCTGTAATTTCACGTATGTGTTGGTTGGTTGGATTGCCATAAGATCCCACAGCCTGGGTGGCTTCAGGAATAGACATTTGGAGGGAGGGTAATGGGTGGGACCTCGGCTTCTGTGCGTATTGCCGCCGTACAGGTCAAATACCTTAATAGTGGAGTATAAATGTCTAAACATAACGACTAAGTACGTGAAGTGAATGATGTGTTAACCAGTTTGCTGTGAACATTCCAAATTGTATACAAAAGCAGCACATGCAGTAACGTACACAGTTATGATCGAATAATAAAAAAATAAAATAAATAAGCCAGGTGTTGTGGCGGGCACCTGTCGTCCTGGCTACTCGGGAGGCCGAGGCAAAAGAATCTGCTAAGCCCAAAAGCTGGAGGTTACTGTGAGCTGTGATGCCACCGCACTCTACAGAGGGTGATAAAGTGAGACACTGTCTCTAAAAAAAAAAAAATAGAAATAGAAATAATAAAATAAATAAAGATGGCCCAAAGCAGAAAACATTAAACAAAAAAAACCCCAAAACAGACATTTGTTCTTTCACATCCTGGAGGCTGGAAGTTTGAAATCCGGGTGTCTCAGGCTGGTCCACGTCCTGACCCCTCTCTCCTTGACCTCCCTCCTTTTTTCCCTGTGTCCTCACGGGTCCACCCCTGATAAGTATCTTCTGTCATCTCTTCTTCTTATACGGAAACCAGTCCTGCTGGATCAGGCCCACCCCAGCGACCTCATGTTACCCTAATCACCTCTTCAAAGACCCATCTCTAAACACAGCCACAGCCTGAGAGTCTGGGGGTCAGGCCTCCAACATGGGAATTTTGCCGGACACAATTCAGCCCACAGCAATGGACAAGGCCAGCCTTGCACGTCCCAAGTTTGGTGCCTCTGGTCACTGCCTGGAATCCCCCTTTTTCCTTATGTGTGAAAGGGAGGTGGCAACAGCGATGGTTTCAACCCCAAAGAACTATTTGTGAAACACTTCCATGCTGGCAATTGTCCAACAAAGCGAACTTTTCTTTTTTATTGTCTGAGGTTCATTGATGTACAAAGAATTAGGTTACACGGTTTGCATTGGTTACGTAAAGTCCCTCTTAGAATTGCGTCCCGCCCCCAAAAGCTGTGCACGCACCCTGACGTTGTGCCCCTTCAGTGTGATTTCCCATCCCACGCCCTCCACCCCCTCCCCCCTCCCTCATCCCCGCATCCCCCACCTTGAATTGATCTGAGTTTTTTCCCCATATGGGTGTGTATTAGCTCATCTACTGGCTTCATCTTAGAATTGAGTGCATTGGATTCTTGCTTCTCCATTCTTGTGATGCTTTACTAAGAATAACACGCTCCACATCCATCTAGGTTCATGCAAAAAATGTAAAGTCTCCATCCTTTTAATGACTGGATAGTATTATACAGTGTACACTTACCACAGCTTCTTAATGCGTTCCTGGGCTGATTAGCATTCAGATTATTTCCACATCTTGGTGATTATCAATTGAGCTGCATTAAACAATCTAGTGCAAACGTCTTTATGATAAACATTCTATTTATCTTCCTTCTGGGTAGATGCCTAGTAATGGGATTGCAGGAACAAATGGGAGGTCTGATTTGAGTTCTTTGAGGATTCTCCATACTTCCTTCCAAAAAGGCTGTACTAGTTTGCATTCCCACCGGTGGTGTAAAAGTGCTCCCTTCTCTCCACATCCACGCCAGCATCTGAAGCTTTGAGTCTTTGTGATGGCATGTTGGACTGGGGAAAGATTTTATGACAGAGACTTCAGTGGCCATTGCAACCACCACAAAAACACAGAAATGGGACTTAGTTAAGCTGAAAAGTTCGGCACAGCTAAGGACACAACCAGTAAAGCAAAAAGACAGCCGTCAGAATGGGAAAAGATATTGGCACGGTGTGAATCTGGCAAAGGATTGATAACTAGAATCTACAATGAGCTCAAATTAATCAACAACCAAAAAAAAGTAACAATCCATCCCCTAAGCCCAGGAGTTGGAGGTTGCTGTGAGCTGTGTGACGCCTGGGTACTCTGCCGGGGGTGATAAAGTGAGACTCTGTCTCTACAAAAGAAAAAAAGAGTAACAATCCCGTCTACTACTGGGCAAGAGACATGAACAGAACTTTCTCTGATGAAGACAGACAAATGGCTAATAAACATATGAAAAAATGCTCCTGGTCCCTGATTATCAGAGAATTAGAGGCTTATCTTCGGCTTCTGAATACCAGCCAGTGCCTAGCTCATGAAAGAAGCTCGGTGGCTGAGGTTTTCTTTGTAGCTGTCACTGTGGAAAAGAGTCAGGGTGTGGCGCTCACACTGCCCAGCAGAGCTTGAGTCTTTTCATCAGGATCCTCAAAGGCCAACACACGTCACCATTCTCCCGTGAGGAAGGTAACAGCGCCACTGAGCTTTCTTCCGATGGCCAAGGATATGATTTACGTGGTCCTTAGAAATGGGCAGAATTCCTAAACATTATATTTAAGTCTGGACTCAAACGCATGACCATCTTCACAAGTCTAAGCTATCCTAGGAGTTAATGTGAAAACAGGTCTTTTCTTTTCTTCTTTTCTTTTTCTTTTTATTTGTTTATTTTTCTCTGAGACAGAGTCTCACTATGTCACCCTCTGTAGAGTGCTGTGGCGTCACAGCTCACAGCAACCTCCAACTCTTGGACTTAAGTGATTCTCTTGCCTCAGCCTCCCAAGTAGCAGGAACGACAGGTGCCTGAGACAATGCCTAGCTATATTTTGGTTGCAGTTGTATTGTTGTTTAGCAGGTGTAGGCCAAGCACAAACTGGCCAGCCTCAGTGTATGTGGTCAGCTCCCTACTCACTGAACTATGGGCATCGAACCTTTATTTTTTATGTATTTATTTATTTTTTTGAGATAGAACTTCACTGTCGCCTGGGGTAGACTGCTGTGGCATCATCACAGCTCACAGCAACCTCAAACTCTTGAGCTCAAGTGATCCTCCTGCCTCAGCCTCCCCAGTAGCTGGGACTACAGCTGAATGTCACGATGCCCATCTAGTTTTTCTATTTTTAGTAGAGACGGGGTCTTGCTCTTGTTCAGGCTGGTCTCCAACTCCTGAGCTTAAGGGATCCTCCTGCCTCAGCCTCCCAGAATGCTGAGATTACAGGCCTGAGCCACCATACCCGTCAGAACAGGACTTCCCTATTTTAATATATGAGACATGATATAAAATTGCCCAAGCCATAGGCTGCAAGCTGATACCAGTCTGTGGCTTGTTAAGAATCGGGCTGCATAGTGGGAGGTGAGTCGAGGGCCAAGAATGAGGCTCCTTCTGGGTTGATCGCTGCTCCCATGGCTGTGGCATCTCCACTGAGCTCCACCTGCTGTGACATCAGATGTGGCATTAGATTCTCTCAGGAGAACAAAACCTACTATAAAGTGTACGTATGAAGGATTTAGATTGTCAGGTCTTTGCATAACACCTGAAGATGTGAGGTAGGGATAGATGAAATGTGCTTGAATTATCCCATAATTATCCACCTCCTCCCCTGCATGGAAAAATTATCTTCCATGAAACCAGTCCCTGGACACCAAAAAGTTGAGGACCACTGCTATTAAAAATTCTAGTCATCAGAGCCAGCCTCAGCCCTGGAATCCTAACATTTGGGGGAGGCTGAGGCTGGTGGATTGTTTGAGCTTAGGAGTTCCAAAGCGGTCAAAGTAAGAGTGAGAGGCTCCATCTGTACTAAAAAATAGAAAAAAAAAAACTTAGCTGGGCATTTGCAGCAGGTGCCTATAGTCCCACCTTCTTGGGAGGCTGAGACAGGAGGATTGCTTGAGGCCAGGAGTTGGAGGTTGCTGTGAGCTATGATACCAAGGCACTCTACCCAGCGTGACAGACTGAGGCTCTGTTTCAAAACAAAAACAAACTAACAAAAATTCTAAAGCAACCGGGATGTTTCTGCACATGCAGAATTTACAAAGACAATGGGGGTGAATTTTTCCTTCTGCCTGAGACATGGCCTTTGTGGAAGAGAGAAGGTATCACAGGTTGAAGGCAATCCTTCATAATGGTAGCTATGCATTCATTTAGTGGATTCGAGGGCACATCATAAAGGGACACCGGGGCGCTGGCTAGTGGCCTTAAAGTAGGTACCGGTAAGGCCGGGCTGGCATTGGCTGTGTCAGTTTGGGGTCCACTTGGTGGTAAAAAGAAGTGAGGATGAAAATTGGATTCCAATTGGTGTTTTGGTTTCTTTCCAGTGGTTTTTTAACAGAATACACAAAACAGCGTACTGTGTAAAGAATAGAAATTTGTTTCTTGCTGCTATGCAGACAACAAATGCAAAGTTGAGGGGCTGCATCTGGTGAGAAGGGGACTCTTCTTGGTGGGACTGCTGAGAGATGGCACAGGGCGCCCCACGGTGAGAGGGCTGGGTGTGTTCACCTGCTACCTGGTTCTGTCTTTGACTTCCAGTAAGGCCACCAGTAAACACAAGAAACCCCATTAATCCTAGAACCCGTTCACTGTCAATGGATTAAGCCATCCGTGACAGCAAAGTGGTGACTCAGCTACATTTGGAAGGGGTGACAGCTCGACATCATCATAGTGGGGATTACATTTCCGCGTGAGTTTTGCAGGGGACAAATATTCAAAATGTAGTTGTGGGAGGACCCAGGTAAGGAGAAGGAAGAGCATCAGTTATGAGGTGATGGTTACAGAAACTCACGGGTTATGACTCCTTCTGAAACACAAG
>CAUYRH010066832.1:0-18882 GCA_963574655.1 Perodicticus potto | reverse complement strand
TTTCTTCTGAATTCCGTTTGCCTGAAAAATTGTCTTCCAACCCTTAACTCGGAGTTTTAATTTGTCTTTTGAAGCTAAGTGTGTTTCCTGGAGACAGCAAATGGATGGCTTGTGTTTTTTAATCCAGTCAGCCAATCTATGCTTCTTCAGTGGGGGAATTCAAGCCATTAACATATATTGAGATAATTGATAAGAGTGGTGGAGTTCTATTCATCTTATTTTGTGAAAGTTCATTGCTTAGTTTTATTTTTTGGCTCATTGTGAAAGATATGTTTTGTTCTTTAGTTTCTGGGTGTTTACTTTTGTGGTGGTCCATTGTTATGGTCAGTGTGGAGAATAGGTTTAAGTATTTCCTGTAGAGCTGGTCTTGTTGGGGGCAAATTTCCTCAATGTTTGCATGTCAATAAATGATTTGATTTCTTCATCAATTTTAAAACTTAGTTTAGCAGGATATAGAATTCTGGGCTAAAATTTGTTTTGTTTAAGTAGATTAAAGGGATAAACATTGTTTTCTGGCTGGAAAAATTTTATTTGAGAAGTCCAAAGTCACTCTGATGGATTTGACCCTGTTAGTTAATTGGTGCTTACTCCTGGCAGTTAGCAAAATCTTCTCTTTTATCTTGCCTTTGAACAGGTTCATGACAATGTGTCTTGGAGAAGCTCTATTTGAGCTGAGATGACCTGGGGTCTGATATCCCTCTGAAAGGAGTTTGTCCGAATCTTTAGTGATATTTGGGAAATTTTCATTTATTATGTCCTCTAGTAGGGCTTCCATTCCTCTGTAGCATTCTTCTTCCCCTTCTGGGATACCAATAACCAGTATGTTTGAATACTTCATTAAGTTCCATAATTCTGTCCATGGACATTCTTCTTCTCTCTTTTTTTTTCTGTCTATCTAACTACCTGAGTTAGCAGAAGCTCTTCTTCCTCTAATACTTTCTTCTGCATGGTCTAATTCATTATTGATACTTTTTACCTCATTGTTAAGTTCCCTGATTGACTGCTTCAATTCTTTAAGCTTTACTATATCCTTTATACATACTTTGTATCATTCATCTCTTTTTGATCCTGTTTTTGGATTTCCTTTTGGTTATTTTTCACTTTCTCAGCAATTTCCTCCATTTTTTTTTTGATCATCCATATTTTAAATTCCTCTTTTGTCACTTCTAACATTTCTTTATAGGTGGAATTCTCGGCAATAGCTACCTCGTGATCCTTTGGGGGTTTACTCTGTTCTGGTTTTTCATGTGGCCAGGATGTTTCTGCTATTTCTTCCTCATAAATGTTTTCTTTTTGTCTGCTTCCTTACCCTACTTTTTCCTTTCCCTTCTCCCTGCTATTTAAGTTACTGCACCTCTGAACTAAGGTGTTGATGTGCCCTTTTATAAAGGACTAAAAGAATGAAAAGAGTGAAGAGCAATAATGGATAAAAGATTTTAAAAAAGAGATGAAAGAGAAAGGAAAAAGGGTGAGTAAAAGGGAAGATTGACAAAAAGGAGAGAGGAACAGAAAGAAAGACACAGGCGTAATAGTGGTGTACAATAGGGAATTTTGACCCACAACCACAAATCTCAACTTCTTGTGAGGGCTGGGTTGGGTGGGTCCATTAATGTCTACAGCTCTTTGCCTGCTGGAGCAAACACAGGACCCCACCTCTACCAAATAGAGAGAAAAAAACCAAAATTACCATAAATCAAACCAAAACAAATAAACCTTAAGGGATAAAATTAGGGGAAAAAACAAATAACAGGGGCCCTGTGGTGTGAGCACACACTCAGGTGGGGCTCAGGCTGTCAGTGACTGGTGGGAGGGCCCTGAGGTGTGAGCACACACTCAGGTGGGGCTCAGACCCTCAGTGACTGGAGGAGGGCCCTGTGATGTGAGCAAAAATCTAGCAAAAATGAAGTGCTTATTATTGAAGAAGGCAGCTATGTAAAATTATATCTGTACAAGAAAAATGAATAAAAAGATAAAAAAATCTAGGGGGTGAAAAGTTGAAAATAATTTTCAAAAAGAAAAAAGCTATCTCTCTATATATATTTATCTTACTGAATATTATTGCCTGGGCAACAGGCAATTTTCTGGGGTATGACATACTGGACACAATGCTGATACAGCTGCGTAAGATGGAGACTGGAAGTCTCTGCTGACTTCTTTGCCTTAAACCCTGCTGGGTTGGGAGCCTGAATCTCTCTTCAGCCTACTTACTAGACATGGCTTGACCTTTCCAAACCATGTCCCTTGGCTACACAATGGCTTTCTCAGGAAAGTGTGTGCTGGTCAGATCTCTCCAGAAGTGGCTGCCTGCTTATCAGGCCCACCAGAAGCAGCCTCACTCTAGGTACCTGAGAGCTGAGCCTGCAAGGCAGTTCTCCCACAATGGCTGTGCCTGGCTTGCAGACAAGCAATGAAAACTCTGTTCCACTCTAGTGGATCAGCCCCAGCCTCTGGGCACTGTTCAAAGTCACTTCCTCATTCACTCAAGGTCTCCCAAGGTAAACCAACCAAGTGCCAAAGTAAAAAAAAAAAAAAAAGAAAGAAAGAAAAACAGGTAAGTGCACCTTCCCTGTCTGCAAACTCTCACCACTGCTGTAGCTGCTGCCAACTGCAGCTGCCATGGCTGGCCAGCCTCTGATTGATCACAAACACTTGCTGCTTCTCCACAACTTTTTTCCTTGTCTTGGGGTCCTGAAGTCTCCCACTGCCTCCCTGTGCCCCCAAAGGGATGTTTTTGGGTAAAGCCCACTAGCCAGAAGTACCCGGAGTCTTGTCTCCTCAATCTCACCATGCTCGGTTGCAATGATGCTGTCTCTAGTCCACCATCTTACTCCAAAAATCTCAATTTTTTAATTTATTATATTCATATCATATGTCTTAAACTGAATATCAGCCAATCTTGTATTATAAGAAAATTTGAAATTAAAGACTTCTTTGTTAATTTACATTTATTTTTTATCTACAATTAATTATTTTACCTAATAATATAGAAGTGCAATAAGAGAAGAAGTAACACAGGTTCACATTATTCAAAAGATCTATGAGTAGAACTGAAATTATATATCTATTGATGCCTTACAGACATTACATTGATCCAACATTACACTTACTAAGGATATCATTTGCTAGAAATCTAGGAAATTTTCACAGAGAGGTCAATAAACTGTTAAAAGAGTTACATGAGATTTTCTTTCTATTACCTAAAGATATAGGTTTAGTAAGGGTTAACTTCTTTTTGGCAGGGAAGAGTAGTAGTAGAGACAATTGATATGGTCATCAATATAAATGCAGGCAAATCCTGAACAAACTGTTGCTTCCTTACTTGAAAATGTCATATGTTTAGAAATCTGAAGCCCATTTCAAGGAAATGCAAAAATTGAATGCTTACATTGTAAGAATTTGTTTTACTTTATTTCCATAATAACTACTTCAATAAATTTTAAACTTTATTTGTGTACGCATATGTATAAATATGAATTATCCAACTTTAATCTTAATGGTAGGCAAAAATATCTGTTTTCCTAGGGCTAAGTTCATTGCCTTAAGTTCTCTTATGAAAGAAGCTTTTTCTTTATATTTAATTTATAATTCGTATTTTATTGTATGATATTTTTGTCATAAATAGAAAAAAACAAAATAAAACATATTCAAAAAGAAAAGTTATTATAACATCCAGACTAATTTCATTTAAATTTTACCAAAAAAAGTGAAAATGTATTAGTTTTTTATGCACATATTCTCATTAACTAGGAATTAAAAAAAAACTATATTGGGCACCCATTTGACATTTGCCTTGTCTGTGTAAAAAAATATTATTTTAGCAAACCACATATATTCATAACTTTTTATCTTTACAAACTTAAAACTTTTTAAAAACTTAGACCATATCGTGAATCTTAAAACAAATCGTAGTTATTTTAGCAAAATAGAAATCGAAATCAAAACTTATGTTCTTTGACCATAATGGAATTAAACTAGAAAACAGTGACAGAAAAATAGGAAGGAAATAGATAATAACTTGAAATTGATCATTATCCTTCCTTATAACCCATGGGGTGAATGAGGACATCTCAAAGGATATAAGAAGGTATTAGGAGCTAAAAAAGAATAAAGAAAACGCAGCATTTCCAGTTTTGTGGGATGCAACTAAATCAATGCATAGAGGGAAATTTATAATATTAAATACTTATACTAGAAAAGAAGATTCCTTCTATTTTTTGCAGTTTTTGGCCAGGGCTGGGTTTAAACCTGCCACCTCCGGCATATGGGGTTGTCACCCTACTTCTTTAAGCCACAGGTGCCACCCAAAAAGAAGATTCCAAACCAATAATTTAAACTTCTACCTTAGGTTAAAAGAAAAAAGAAGATAAGATAAATCGGGTGTATTACAAGAAAAATAATAATAAAGAGAAGAAATCAATAAAATGTAAAGCAGAAATAAATGTGGGAGTAAAACAATGAAATCAAAAGCTACTTCTTTGAAAAGACTGATATAATTAATAAACATTTAGCAAGACTAAGAAAAAAAGAGGCTTTAATTACCAATGAGTTTAGCAATGAAATAAGGGCTACCACAGTAATTTTAAAGATATTTAAAGAATAATAAGGGAATACATACAATTCTAGGTACATACATTTTGCAATTTCAATGAATTCTACCGATTTCTTGTGATACACAATCAACTAAAACTCACCAGAATGAAAGGGAAATTCTATAATTATTATAAAAATTTAATTGTAAAATCCTAAAAAGAAAACACCAGCCTAAAATATTTTACTGACAAAAATCAACCAACCATTTAAAGAAGATATACCATTTCAACACAACAGCATTATTCATTAGGACATGCATATTAAAATCATGATGAGATATATTACCACTTATCATCATGGAATGGATAAAATAACAAATTCTGGCCACGCCAAATTCAGGGGAAGATACTGGGAAAACAGATTTCTGATGCTGTGATGGTGAAATGCAAAATGGAACAGTCACTCTGGAAAACAGTTCGGCAGTTGCTTGAGCTTATATTTACTATATGACTAGCAATACTACTACTAGGTATTTACAGAAATAAAAATTCATGTTTACCCAAAATACTGTCCATAAATGTCTATAGCAGCTCTATTCACAAAACTAGAAACAAGTCAGCCTCTCTCAAAAGGTGATAAACAAAATAAACAAAATGTGATACATCTGTACAAGGGAATACAGCTCAGTAGTTAAAAGTAACAACAAGAAACCCAACAAACAATGGTTACATGCAACAACTTGAATGAATCTCAAAGGCATTATGCTAATTTAAAAAGTCAGTGTTCTATGTTTACAGAGTGTGTGATATGATTTGATTTATATGACCTTTTAGAATATATAAAGCTACATTGGTGGAGAACATATCAGTGGGTAAAGGGGAAGGGGAAGATTGTCACCATAAATGGGTGATATTAGTACTTTGGGGGAGTTATAGAGTTATTCATTATCCTGATTTTGGAGTATTCCAAAAAGATTCAGTTTTAATGTATAATAAATGAAAGCATAAATTAAGATATAATCAGTGCCTATAATGTGCTGTATATCAAAAACACATTTTTGAAAAAAAAGATTTTGTCTTAAAGCTATTCTATATTTGTCAGGATATCAGGTACAAATAAAAGAGGTTACATTTTTGTTGTTTCACATAGCAGACATATGCTATGTGAGATAATGATCATTATAGAAATTATCACAGATAAATCTCAAATTGATATTGAAACATTAATACCAATATTTGGTCAAACCTAGAGAAAGAGGATCCTGGAGTGTTGCCTTCTTTCCTTGTATCCTACCTTACAGACTTGAGGTGATTTATCGATGCATTATTTGGCAATTTGATTCTACATATTTTGAACCCGGACACTATTCCTTACCAAGGCAAGGGAGCGTACTAATTTGATCTTTTATTCAAGGGTTCTGTGCTAAATAAGAATAAGGGCCATTCAAAGAGCTGGTGAGACATATAAGAAATGCAAAATATGAACTTTGTTCCTGGGTTAGGGTTATTTTGTATTATACTGATTACTCATTGTCTTTATTCTTCTTAATTTCAAATAACTTGAGAATAGGAATAATGCATTACATTTTCATTTCCAACAACACAATTATAGGCCCTTAAACTTAGCAAAAGTAAATAAAGATGGGGTGCTCTTTTTGAAATATCTGAGAGGAGTTTAGTGTCTTTCTTATGAGTTAGGAATTTCCTACATAGGACCATGTGCACTTTTTTCCTATTTTCATTGCTATAAAACCTAAGAACATAAAGATAAATATCAGCTGATTTTATCTCTTTTATAATTATTATAGTAAGGAATTATGAAGTGAATAAAAGTTCTAGGCTGGTTCATTGGGGCCAACATCTGTCAATACTTCTAAAGAGTAAGAATATATAATTAATATGCCAGAGGGCTAAAATCAAAATGGCAGTCTCTTGTTTACAATTACCAAAGGACATGTCAGTATCAGCAATGTGAAGGGGAAAGAAAACATGCAATTATTAACACAATGATTTCGGTTAAATAAAGGGTACAGTTTAAACTTCTAATGTCTTTTTCTATAAAAAAAATTTCTTCAAACTATGCTTATCTTGGGCGGTGCCAGTGGCTCAAAGGAGTAGGGCGCTAGCCCCATATGCCGGAGGTGGCGGGTTCAAACCCAGCCCCAGCCAGAAACTGCAAAAAAAAAAAAAAAAAACTGTGCTCATCTAGGGATACCTCTGTCTCTAGAATTCTACTCAAAAGGTTTCAAGGATGCTGAACAAAGAGTATGTGTATTGAAAAATAGGGTTCAATTTCAGAGCAAATAAATTATAATGTGTGTAATGGTTTTACTGCAGGTTGTCATGGATCAATTTTCTACCTTCTATACCTTCTTTTGAAGCCAGAAGTCCTCATCTCTAATATTACTTTCCACTCTTTCTTCTCACTTGTTTTAGTCAGTGGAAGTTTCCCACAAGGAGGTCCTAGGAGAGAAGAAAGACCATTGAGTGCTTATTCCCCTGCTGCCTGTCCACTGGTTATGGTTTGGCAGTGGTTCTGTTTCTTCCCAATTGCATTCAGAGCTCCTATCATGAGGCCTCCTTCTTATGGCTATAGCTGTTGTTCAGTTCTTATCCTTAAAAACCTAGAGGTGCATGGGTTCTCTTGGTTCTTAGTTATTGTGTGCTTCATACTATCTTATTCTGGGCTCATGTTGGTAACCAGTTCTTTCATTACATTCTCTTCAATTAACATGTTAAGTGGGCTATTTCCATCCTGAGTCTGAACTGAAAAGACTGGATGAGTGGGAGGTATTCTTCTCCAGTCTGTCTAATAATTTTCTCCTTTGTACTTCAAAACTACATCATTTTGAGTGAAATACATTTTAATTCATGCCTTTTGATTGTGAATATAACCCCTACCCTATTATTTGGTATTTCAAATCTATTTGATGGAAAATTATTGCAGCAAATCTTGAAACGAAGATACTTCTAAGAAGCAAGAAGTGTCTTTATGTGAATGCCAACATTTTCTTTCCTCTGGGATAAAGCTGACCTTTCCTCAAACCTTTCTCTAATGCATGACATTATGAAGAAAGGCATCTTCTGCCTCAAAGGGCACTGTTTGGGCTGGTCTCATTCAAAGAATATAGAGTCCAAGATGAAAGTAAACCTGGCACTTTTACCTGAGTCATTTGAGGGTAGATGCCATTTAATCTTCTGGATAATAATGGGAAGAAGTCCCAGAGTCATTTCCTAGAATTAATGAGAAAATAACATGAGGGTTCAGTAAGTTTCCTCCTTATTTATATTGCTTAATTGGCGTACATGTTTGTTTGGGGAACTTTAAAAAGGAACTTGGCAATAGATGTGTGACCACATCAAGGGATTGGAGTTTGGATTGCTTACTCTTCCATGAGAGTTAAAGCTGGCAAAAGCACCAAGTTTATTTTACTGTAATTAGTTGGAGGCCAACAAAGAAAATAAGCTTTCCTTTATATCTTTCCAGTTTGTTGTGTTCCCCTTCTAATAGGACTCAAAGACTAGCACTGCCCTCAGGGTAATAACATGAAAGTTTAATTTGTTATTCATTTAATGTTTAATTTAAATAACTTTTAAATTCTGCATGAAGCATACAATAATATTTCTGAGAGAATGATCTTGGGATTTTTCAATGCATTTTCTTATCGAAGTGGCATTCATTTACTAAGGAAAATACATAACCTGCTATTGATGCTTAGTTCCCCAGTGGTAATTAGGCATAGAGTTGCAGTGAAATGGCGATACTATGACATAGCAATAGACATACATATGTATCTGTTTTCTTGATATACATTCCTACCAATAATCAAGGCAGATTTGTTGAAAGTATTCTATTAGCAGCAAATTTAATTATTTAAATATGAGCATAGAATTTAAATAATTATCAATGAATTTTCTTTAATGGCCAATGTTTCTCTGCTGTATATCTAACTGAGCTAATTAAACCCCTAAATGTGAGACTGGAATAGTTACACTACTGGTTGAGTTATTTGTTTGTTGATGTGACTAAAAGGTTGTATCAGAGACTAACCTTCAGATATTAAGCCAGGGACAGACTTTCAAAGGAATGATAGTGATAAGGCTTCAGGAGAGAGAGAGACAACACGAGAAGAAAAGTTCAACATCCCCCAATGGATTCTGACAGCGCATGATGACTGGAGGTCTAAAAGCTAATCAAAGATAAACTTTCTACAGAAGTGCTGTCAAAAAGAAAGAGAAAAAGGAAAAAAAGGTGGCTGTGAAATAGACGGCCCCAGGAAAGAAAACTTAGGCAAGCTCTCTTTTTCCAGCAAAACAGAGAAGAGATTAAAATGAAGATACATTAAACTACCCTACAATTTTCTGCCTTTTAAAATGCATTTCCTAGAACTGACCTTTACAAACTTTCTTTCTAGTTTCTGGCAAAGTGGAAGAATGAAAGATCACTGATAGAGCGATCTCAATCCTTCAGTCTTCCATGATGAAGGAATAATGAGGACAAATTTCCTAGACCATATTTGGAAAACACACTTTTATGAATCCTTAGAAAAAAGTAAGAAGGTGAGTCAGCTGGGGGTTGGATTGTTCTCTCTTTCAGCACCTCCTCTACAGGCTGGGTCTGAGAGTAGTGAAGTTATGGGATGCTGACGTGCCCCACCTGGGTACCCCTCCAGGAAGAATCAACATCTACATGGTGTACAAGAGACTTGGATGGGACGGAGAATGTTGCTGTGATCTCAACCCTTGGAAGTATCAAATTCTTAAGGAAAAGAGTGTATCTTGTGTTATTAAAACGGAAGAAGAAACAAGACCTCAGGAAAAGTTGTATTCAAGATGAGTGAGTGAGGCTTGTCTGACAGTCCTGGAGTAGCGGCAGCTAATACTGATTTGGGAAGGGAGCCAGGCCAGTTTCATGCATGTGCAACCTGTCCAAGGCCCCATGCTCCAAAGGGCACAGAGCTTACTTTAATGCACTGCTCTCACTGACTTGAAATCCTTAATAATTCTTGAATAACTGCCCTCCCATTTTCATTTTGTACTTGGTTTCCTAAATTATGAGGCAGGTCCTGTGCAGAAGGGCTATCAGCTTTTGTTAGCTTAGCATGTATCCTAAGCGTCCTTAACTGTTTTAGAGATCTTTCCTTCCTCTGGTGAAATACAAGCTATTTTGACCCTAGAAAATTGGGGGATGTGGCCAAAAGCATCTGTCTTGGTCTCTTTCCCGCATACTTCCCTCGGAGCTCCAGCATTTACTTAGTGCTACGACTGCCAGAGATAACCCTGGAAGATAAAATCTTTAGGCACTTAATGCTAAACAGTAGGGTAAGCCATTTGCCTTTTCTCTATCACATTGCAGTGGGTGTGTGACAAGAATCTAATAAATCACAACATCCTCAGTGGAAAGTAGCATTCTTTTCCAAGCTAAATGAGAAAAGAGGCAGTCAATAAGAAATTATTGATCCCAATGGTCTGTTCAATGCTGTAGTAAGTGTTATCTCTACCTGTTTATACTCCTTTTTACTATGGCCCTTTCCCCATGAATGTTTTATAGTTCCATAAAGATCCGAAGAGGCAATAAGGCAATATAGCATGTTTGTTAGGAGGATGAACTTAAAGCTAGAGGACTTGAGTACAGTTCCTTGAGCCAGCACTTTCTGCGTAACTTTCAGGAAATACTCTTTTCTTTGTGTTTCAATTTCCTTAGGTATTAAAGAGGATAAATATTAGTACCTAGTTTATAAGGTTGGTAGGAGAGTTGAATGTGTTAATACAGTAACTGCAATAAAAATGTCTTCTAAGTTTTACTTGTTTTTACAATTATTTTGTCACTGATGTTCACCGTTTTGCGTGCTTTTGACCCTCAAGAACACATGAAAATATTCCTTCACATAAAAAGTCAACCTCTGGAGATGACATTGAGCTGCAAACCATCACAATTCTCAGCAGTATATTCCAAATAAAAGCAACCATGTATTTTTAACGTTTTAGTAGCTTCAGACTTGGAAATTGAAGAATTGTAGTTCAACTATAAAGTTAATTCATAGACCTCTGCAAGAGAAAAAAAAAAGGATCTTTTTCACCACTCCATGGCCTATAATTGACTATAATTACCAGTTTGCCCAAGACTGTATTGGTAGGAGGGTCAAAGTTTGCAAAGAACTTTCCCACTGCTCAGTAGCTAATGGGGCACAGCTGCAAGGAAAATAAAACAGTATAATTAAACTTTAGTGTCTTTTGTTCCTTTCCTTAAGCAGCATAGTTACAACTTTCATGTCACTGAAGAACTAGAGGAAATTTTCATATCCTCTAAGGAGAAAGGATATTTTGTATCACAAAATCGTATTCATCTTGGATACTCTGACCTAGCTCTCCCATCCTCTTATTGATTAAAATCTGACCTTAGCCTAACTGTTCTTTCATTGGAGATGCTCTTTAGGTGCATTAATAATTAAAGGAACTGTGAAAAAGATGAAACGGAAAGGAAAAATCTTAGTATTCCAACAGATCGTCCCTTTCCCTCGCTGTTCATCTTACAAATTGTATCCACCTACTGTGACAGAATAGTAGGTTAGGCAATTTTAAGTGTCGTTTTATTCTTATTTTCCTTAACTTGTATAGCTTCCCTCATATCCCAGAAATAATGTCTTCATAAAATAATTAAAAATTTCCTCACATTCATTACTAAAAACACCCATATGCAAACAAATTATATAATTTCCTAGTGATTGTGCCAGCTATATCTTATCCTCACCAACACAAGATTACAAATCAAATCAGTTAACTCTAAACTATGTAATTTCTTACAGAATTGGATACCTGAGAACAAATATTTTCTCTGTAATCAATTACAGTTTTTATTTGAAAATTAATTTGAAACCTTTTTTTCTGATTGTAAGAATAAAAATATATTCATTGTAGTAACTCAATTTCTCTTCCCCTTTCCTCAGAAAAGAGAAAGATTAAAAATCATTTATGATTTTCCCATCCAGAGAGAGCAATTTTTACTGTGCGCTATATTTTCACCCATAGATGAATACCTACACATATGCACTGATACACAGGGTTTATAGTGAGTGTATAAAATACATTTTCAAATAATTATGATTTTGCTATATATCTTGCCTTCATAAATAGCATTTATACTAGTTATGATACATTGCATGAAGTATGTAGAAAATAAAAGTCTAATGTTTCTCTATTTGCGTTGTGCAAGCAGGAATAGAGGTTATATAATTTTTCATTCTTGGAATGGAATATCTTCTATTACTAAATCTGTCTCAGTAAAGCCTCCACCAGTGTTAATGTTTTCACTTGATAGGTCTATCAGAGGTGTCCAACCTGCCGCCAGAAGGCCACATGCTGATCTTGTGAGGGTTTTTTTTTTTTCTTTTTTGCTTACCTGTGGTGTCAGCTGAGAAAAGTATGCATGACCACTTTTTGGTTCATCAGCTTTTGTTATTTGGTGTCACCTAAAACTCTCCTTGTACTCTGTCCCTAATCTAGTGGCTCAGTTCAGATGTGAAGAACACACAGCCATCCTATGTCACTCTAAATTCGTGAGCCTTCGCCCTGAGTGGGCCGTGAGTACTACCCAGCGTTAGACCACATACCTCCCTAGTTAATTCATTTTCCCTCCTCTCTTATTGCATATACCCTACTCATGCCTAAGTCTCAGATTCCTACCAGCCCATGCCTGTATAGAAATGTTTACTTTTCAGTTGAGAAAATATACAAGAGAACTTCCACATGCTATAAAAATGACCACATCTACCTTCCTACCCAAATCTTATATCACAAACTCTGCTGCCTTCCTCATTACTATGAGTTAAATGCCCTCCACTTATTTACAACATCACATTTCTTCTCCGTTCTTCAAGATATTGTTCCTTTAATTGCTTCCTTTCTCTCCTGCATCATTGATTTTTACCTCTATGATGAATAATCCTAACTTGGTATGCAAATATAATATTTTCTCCATCTTACAGAGAAACCAAAAACACCTCTACTTTTCCTATATCTCATGTTCTCTATTGATATTTGTCTCCTCTTTACTCAATCTTTCAATTATTCTTTCAACCTACTAAAATCAGCTTTATTAATACTCTTTACTAAGGTTACTGATGACTTCCATGTGTTAAATCTAGCAGTAATTAATCATTTCTCACCTTGTTAAAATTTCACCAGGTTTTGCTTTAGATCGATACTATTTTTCATCTATACACTCATTCTTTTGATGATCCCCATCCAGTCTGTGTCTTTTAACATCATTTTTGTAGTCACATCTCAGAAATTCATAGTTGTGGCCTGGATTTCTATGCTCAATTTAGATTTAATTTTAATTTATTATTCTACACTTTAATCCACAGGTATCTCAAATGTAACATATTCAAAACTAAGTCCCAGATATCTCCTTTCATGCCTGTCATACTCATTATTTCTCTTCCTAGTTAATGGAAATTCTGTCCTTCTATTTGTTTAGGCCAAATTTTAGTCTTTTATTCCTTTCCTTTTTCAGAAGTCACATCCAGTATAACAGAAACCTTGTGGGGATTGGCTTTAAAAATCTATCCAGAATCTGGCCAGTCCTCACTCTGCTACCTAAGTCACCATTACTTCTCACTTGGGTTAGGTTACAGCAATAGCCTCCTAACTTCTCTGCCTTCTGTTCATTCCCTTAGGTAGGTTACCAGGCAGTGGCCAGAATGACCTTGTTATAACTTTAATGAGATTACATTATTCCTCAGTTTAAAACCCTCCAAGGTTTTCCATCCTATTTGGGAGCAAAAGCAAATTCTTTACAGTGTCCTTCAAGGGTCTGCATGATGTGGCCGGATCGGCTGTCTGACCTTATCTCCTAATATTCTGTACTGTTCTCACCCTATGTGTCCCAAACGGTAAACACAGAAGGGTGGTTCTTGCCTCAAAGCCTTTCCCATTTTCACTAATTCTGCCTAGAATGTTCTCCAAAATAAACATATGGCTCCCTCTCTCACAAGTCTCAAATTTGTATTCAAATGCCATTTACTCTAAGATTCCCCCTTATTGCTCTAATTAAATTTGCCACCGTTCACTTTCTTTTTCTCTTAATTGCTTTAATTTCTGCAATAGCAATTAACACAACCTAACATGCTAGAGTGAAAGTAAGTTATTAGAGCAAACTTTTATACACAAAAGAAATTTTCTATAAATTACAATTTCCATAACTTAAAATCACTTACTTAAATCAAAAATAAATAAATGTAGGGAGATGGTTAAATGTGAACAGTGATGGGATGTAAACTAGTAAAGAGGAGTTAATATAGATTCATTAAGGGAATCTAGAATAAGTTGATTTTATGTAGTAAGCCTAGGGCACAATTATATTTTGAGAGACAAGATAAAAAAAAGAAACTTTTACTAATATGCTGCTTTAAAAATATGAACACTTGTGGACCAAAAATTGCAAATTGACATGTATGTCATTCTTCCAGTGATGATTTACAGAAAATGTTGAAAAAAATGGACTAATGATCACATATAAGCTATTTCATAAGCTATCTAGCATGACAGTTTGAGAAAGTGGCTTTTAGTCAGCCTTCAAGTCACACCCTAGTCCTGGAAGAAAATGACAGGAAATATCATTCCAATGATGACAGTGTAGAGTATTCCTGAGCAACCACCTCTAGAACATTTTCACAGTTAGATCCAAACATTTAGTCCCATTAAAGTTACCTGTGGCTCAGTTTGAGAGAGGAGCTATGCCAAGAGTATAAATTTCACCTCCTCGTTGCCTGCCCAAACTCCCATGCCCCTCAGGTACATTTTTCACAATTAGACCAAACATTAGTTGGCTAAGCTCTACTCCCCAGAGGAGTAGAAAGTACACCAGAAATCCTGTAAGTGGCCTGCCGTGTTATGTACCACCCATCCTTAGTGGGATTTTTTCCACAGATGACAGCAGAACCAGTTTTCACAGCTTATGAGTACATCTCTTCATGTTTATATTGAATAGCAGCTTGCTCATTCTTATCAACTTGCTTATAATTTTGCTGAACTGTAATCCTGACACCCCCAAAGTGCAATCACCACTGAGTAGTTGATACGTATACACCTCTGTCTCGCTAAAGTGAAATCGAGGTAATAGAATAGTGGTAAGAGGATTGAGGCTCTTTGTAGTTAGCATCCTGCCTCGGGACTTAGACTTTAAGTTGGTCACTCAGTCAGGTGGCAGATATTAATAGAGGCTATAATAGAAGATATTACAGAACATTGCAATTGAAGAGATTTTAGAAATTATCTTCTCCAGCATTTCATTTGAGGGGCTGGGATGTAGAATATTATTCAGCACACTTATGATTTGGGTGCTTACAAGGCAGAAATGAAAAACAATGGATTATTTCCCCTGAGATTCCCAATTTTTTGGAATATAGCAGATTTTCCCTTGAGATGCCAAAGCCTCTTCTGGAAAGACTTAACATCTAACATCTTTTTATAGTATCCAGATATGCAGTAGTATTTAGAAAAGGGAGACTACTCAGATTTAAGGGAATAGTTTGTGTATTAGTGTGCTATTGTGATAACAAGCCATCCCAAATATTAATGGCTTGGCACAATCAGTATTTAATTTTTATTATTTGTGCATCTGTGGGTCAGGTGTGCAGATTTGTTTCAGCATAAGGTCCAGTAGGGCTTGTTGAGAGATATTATGGTCTGTTCTGTGTGTTTCCTCATTCTTCGGGACCAGAAGCTGCCTGGTACACGTGCTTTTAATAGCAAGTGGCAGGAGCGCAAGAGAGTAAATGGAAAAATGCATCGCCCCTAAGGCCTTGGTTCAGAAATAGTGAAAGGTTTACTTGTACCCTCATTACACTGCTCAAAATAAGTGGCCAAAGGGAAAAGGCATGCACAATTGCTTCATAAGTCTTCAAGTCTTTAATAATATGTTTGTTATTTTAAATTAACTATGCTTATTTATATAATAACTAGAGCATTTTCTCTTTTTTCCATAGATTTAGCAATTTTTATGTTTACAACAACTTATTCTATTCATATTTTTTCTCCAGTATTTTCCCCTTGACATGTTTAACTTACTTTTATATCTAAAATAAATGAATTGAAATAAAGTTTACAGTTAGAAAATGAAATAAAGTATATCCATAATGGAATTTTAGAAAGTTTATACCTATTAAAAGAATAGGGATTAGATATTTTAGAAAATTTACAGAAGTTTTATATCCCATTGAAAGGACGTTTTTATTTTTTATTAAATGTACTTTTTGTTAAATATTTAACAGGAATTTTTTTTATTCCCTAGGCCACAATTTCTTCCAATTTGATTCCTTTATTTACTTTTTATTTTTCCTCAAGAAACATCCTTCTGGCTTTGCTTACCCTCATCTCTCATCCAGTTTTCTGAGACAGTCAGTTAATAAATGGGCACTGCATAGAAGTAAGGAGGCCAGAATTGTAGTTAAACCTTCACATAGAAGAACTTCAAGGCCACATCTGATGTACCAAGATCCAGCTCTTTGTGCTAATCACCACTGACACTTTTGCTTCTAAATCATGAATGGCTTTATTTTAATATAAACCCATCAATATACTCAAAAAGTACACATTCTATTGAAAATAGATTAAAACTGTCATTTATGGCACCAATCAACAGTGTATTTATTATTCCCATGATCATCGCTGGCAACATGGATTGGAAATTTACCTCATTCTGATGAAGGAATAATTTTCTACATGACCAAAGACACATCATGAAAAGGGTTCTGTGGTAAATACTGTCAGAGCTCTGCACATAGACCCTATATAGTTTTATAATGCACAGTGCACAGTGGTTCTTTCATTACAAAAGCCAATGTCAATATTTCTTTGACAGGATGCTAGAAATCACTTTACATTTGCCCACAGGTGAGTCAAATGTGTCTGGACGTTTACATATTCCTGGGGCTTTTAATCAATACCTGAGGGGCATGGGAGTTTGGGCAGGCAAAGAGGAGGTGCAATTTATACTCTTTCCACAGCTCCTTTCTCAAACTGAGCTACAGTTAACTTTAATGGGATTTTGACAATACACTTTTTTTTGCCCACTTCCCTATTTCCCTACTTCTTTATAAGTAAAACACTGTTAAGATACATTTCAAGCATTCTACCCTATTAATTAGGTCTTATAGTACTTTCAATCAATAGTTCCTTTATTTCTTTAGTGAGGCTATCTTTTTTTGACAGTCTTGCTGAAACTTGACCTACTTATTGCATTAGTAACCAAGAGGGACAGATTGCAGATCCTGAAAAAGGAAATTATCAGCTTGCAAGGCATCTGCCACAACTGAGCTTCCTGTATGATTCTCAGCCTAGGAGCAATGCTAGCCTACAGCTGTTTATTATTGTCAACCAAGAGGGTGAAATGTTTTTTAGTTTCATTCCATGTCAAGTGTCAGAGTTCTAACTTCTTCTCTATCTGGGCTGTGACTTTAGCATAGGAGACTTGCTAACGCTATAGATTTAGCATTTTTTGTAGTTCTGCTACTCTAACCACCAAGCCCATGATTGAGAGTATTGATGTGGCCATATTTGCTATTGGATTCTCCAAAGCCTGGAAAAATGAGGCTTATATTAAATGAAGTAGTGGTGCCAGCAGTGCCTTATCAAAGTGTTTTTAGAAATATAATGATGACCTAAGGTAGGTATTCTAGAAGAATCAATTATAAAAGACCTCATAACCTCCATCTCCTCCCTAAGTTGTCTTTCTTCTCTAACAGGACTCAGAAGACACTACCTTCACAAAGGTAATAAGAAATACTTTGATGGGGGGAGCACTAGCATTGTAAAGATCAGTGTTAGCTGTCTTAAACATTAGGGTTAATGATGGAGGTTGCATTTATGAAACTGGGCTTCCTAGTGATAATGAGCATCTTAAGATTTCAGAATAGCAGAGGCTAATTGATAGCAATTAACCTTTAAATAAAAGGGCCCCAGATTACTGTAATACAAACATAGAGCACTACTCTCTATACAATTCCAAGAAATAGAACCCATTCATTAAAGGTGAGTATAAATGTACATGAGGAAGACCACTGTACCACAGTAGCAAATGTACATAATTACTCCTCCTACCTTTCCCCAAAACATTCCTTTGGACATTTACTCACATTACGGTTTCATTATAGACAGATCAACATGACTTCTGGAACTTAGTCCATGGGTCACTATGAAAGTTTTGAGACAGACTATGTTATTTTCCATTATTTTGCTTTCAAGAAACAGTTGACAGTGTCCTTTCTGATTCACCCATGCAAGTTTCAACTTGCTCAGCTTATGGGGTTGCTGGGAGGGCTTCATTTGTTTCCATCCCTGTGGATTTCATGTTTCTTGCATTTTGGGTATCTCAGCATTTTTTTAATGATGGACTATACAGATTTATCTATAAATGTCTCCTCTTTTTAATTCCCATTAGGAAAGAGAATCAAAATTAGTTTGAATACACATTGAACAGACAACTGCACATGTTTATATAGACTTTGCTTGATGTTATACTCTTATTTGGCCTATTTTTTTCCAAGTCCTAATTCCTCTGTCTCCTACTAATTTTCTCTTGAAAACACTTTCTAATATATCAATTTCATACGACTGTGCTTTTCAGAATCAATTTCTAGGGAACTCAACTTATGACATGTTCTATGCCAGTTGGATCATTTACAAGTTGGCCTAAATCAATTTTGGAAGAAATGTGACAAAGATTCAAAAGTGAAAAATAAAACAGAGAAAATATTTTCCCTTATATTATGGGGTATTTCTGCTTACACAAAATGAATTCATTGTGGGTTTCTAAATTTTTTTATTTAATTTATTTAGTTTCTTTGAGATGGGAGTCTCATTCTTGTAGCCCAGGCTGAAATGCAGTGACACATTCATAGTTCACTGTGGTCGCCAAAGTGTGGGCTGTAATGATCATCCTGAATAGCTGGCACTGTACAGGTGCACACCTGGCTAATTTTTAAAATATTTTTTAGAAGTGAAATTTTGCTATCTTGCCCAAACTGGTCTCAGACTTCTGACTTCAAGTGATTCTCCAGCTCAGCCTCCTAGAAGTAATTTTTTATTTTTTATTTTTGTTGATACATAATAGTTGTATATATTTATGGGATATATGTGAAATGTTGATATGAGCATAAAAACTGAGTAATAATGATCAACTCAGGGTAACTTCTTACATCACATCAAGCACTTATTTCTTTGGGTCTAGAATAATATCTAACATCAGTAGCACAATAGGCTGACCCATAGCTAATAACTTATTTCATATTTCAAAATAACTAGAAGAGTTATTCTAGTTATTCTTTGTAACAATCATTGTAGGTTTTTTTTT
>CAUYRH010066828.1:0-13243 GCA_963574655.1 Perodicticus potto | reverse complement strand
ATGTACTCAGCCCTACTATGAAGCTAATTTATAGCTGTCGTATGAATGGTATAACCCAACTATAACACAAGAATATAGGGAAAGGGGCAAGGGTAGGGAGGGGAGAGGGGAGGTTGGGGCAGAGGGAGGGTAATTGGTGGGGCCACACCTACGGTGCATCTTAGAAGGGTACAGGCAAACCTTGCTAAATGCAGAATACGAATGTCTTCATATAATCACGGAGAAAATGCCAGGAAGGCTATGTTAATCAGTTTGATGAAAATAGTTAAGATTGAATATGAAACCAGCACATTGTACCCCGTGATTGCACTATCGTATACAGCTATGATTTAATGATAAAGATAATAAAATAAAAGAAAAAACAAAGGGTGCACACAAGGAAGCAAACAAAAACCATATCATATCCAGTCATGTTAAGTGCTGTGAAGAAACAATTTGGGGTGAGATCAGTACATATGAAGGCTGCTATTTTATTTAGCTCAAACAGATAGAATGTCTATAAGAAGGTAACTTTACAGCAAAGATGTTGATGAGCTGAGAAAGTGAACCAGGTAAGTACCTGGAAGAGCATTCCAGGCAGAGGGCACAGCCTGTGCAAAGGCCCTGAGGCAGGAGTGTGCTTGGCAAGTTCAAAGTACAGCAGGTACTGGAAGGATTCCACAAGGGCCATGACTTCTACTCCACTAGAATGCAAGCTCAGGGAGAGTGCGGCCTCATCAGTCTCATCCACCCCCAAATCCCTAGCAACTGGCCCATTATAGATGTCACATAAATATCTATGGAATGAATAATAAATTCATTCCTGTGGCATCCCTTCCCTGGCCTTGCAAACTCACACTAGTAGAACATTTACATTACAATTTGAACATTCAAAGTACATTTTAACATCCCAGACCAAACCTTCCTTTTCTTGGGGCCAATTCAACTGATATTCAAGATGCCAACATCTTCACAGGTCCAAAGCAGCTAGGAGAGGGCCTCTGTTGCTCATTTACCAAAGTCAGATTCTTTGTGTAAAGAGGGTTTGTGTGCACACACTTCTCTCCAAAGAGATAAATGCAAAATCAAGTTTTAAAATGCAACTCTGATGCTACTGATCCCCCCTCCCCCCCCCCGCCCACATTTGGTAGTCCTTAAAAACTCACTTCTACTCATTTAGCATGGAAAGAACTGTCATTGTTTTTTGATTCTTGGACCCCTTACTTCCTTAAAGGTGATTTCCAACACCCTGAAGGCATCCCACCAGGCATGGGAAGGGTGAGTTATCTGGAAGTTTCTGACAATTCCATAAATGTCATCCCCATCCTTGGCAACTAAATATCATTGAGTTCTTAGTAAACATGATAGGGAATGCCCTTTGCTAAATAAGCTTTGCATCACCACTAGCATTGTAAATGTAGCACTTAACTAGATGTTTTAAAAGGGGGAGTGGGGGGGGGGAAGGCAACACAACAGCATTTTTCCAACCAATCAAAATCAAATTACACCTGAGCAACATAATTGGAGTTTAATGAGTAGTTTTATGTTTTGCTAATCAAATCACCATATTGATGGGGTTTATCAGCAGAAATACAATGTTAATTACTAAGGAATGATAAAAAATTAATGCAACTCCAAATGCAACATCCCACATTACATACGGAAAGGCTTATGTGGACAGTCAGAAAACTGGTCATTTTTCCTTTTAATGAGTCCAATAGCTGCCGGGCATGGGAGCCCTGGCTGGGCAATGTTTATTTGCCATTTTCAATTAAACATGGTTCAAGGACTGGATGTCATCGGTGTGTGTTAACGGGAAGCAATCAAAAGTGAACAAACGCTAACTCTGGGCTTTCGTGGGAAGAAACAAAGCCGTACATTTTGAAGATAGCACTAAATCCCTTCCTTTGGTATTCACGGTGCTGGAGAGAGCCTGAATAAGCGCAGACTTATAAAATAAACTCAGATTTTAAAAAGATTTAAAAAGTAAACTACTTTTACACTTCCCCCATTCCCCCATCCAAAAGGGGCTTTAGAGCATATTGGAACAACAGAGAATGACTAAATTGGGGCCTGGTGTTGCTGAGAGCTTTTTGAATTAATGCGTTAGTATTTTGTGTTTCATGGACAAATTAAGACAGTCACAGCACATACCTGTTACTGGGCCTTCCTCCGGGCAGCCTAAAACATCTTCCTGGTGACCCAACAAGGAAACGTCCTACAACAGAAAGGAAGTTCACAGCTGCCCCTTCTATCCTAGTCCCCACTGAGCTGCAGTGACATTTGTTTCTCTTCCAAGGTTAAGAAATACTGAGGGAACTTTATCACCAACAGGAAAAAAGTTGGTTGGTTTAATTAATTAACTGAAGCTAGTTGAAACGTCTCAGTTATTTTTCTCTAAACGTTTAGCAACATTCTTCTCTAATTTTCTGCAGAATACAAGATATTTTATGGTGTCAAGAAGAACATGTGATCCCCGTGTCCAGATCTACCCGGGCAGTGGGGCTCTCCCACCTGCACTCAGCATTGCGAACATGGGCATGACTTACATTCTCTTTCTGAACATGGGAATTCAGGTCCAGAAGGAACATGGGTTGAAACTTCCAATCCAATGACCAGGCATGGTCTTATTGAGTGACTGCAGGCACACAGAGCTTTGCATTTATAATGGAGGTTCTCATATGCCATCTTGATTAAATCTTACAACCCTGTGAAGTAGGCACTGTTGTCCCCATTTTAGCATTAAGGAAACTAAACTGAGGCTCAAAGAGTTAGGAGACTCACCTGAGGTTGTGAGCTGGTGAGTGGCTGAGCCAGAGCTTCAACCAACTTGCTATCTCCAGTGAAGAGAGAGTTCCCTTCAATGTCATTCCAAGGTTCAGGTGATTCTATTGGCTTACAACATAAAGCCCATGCATAGCCCTGCCTTTGAGACCCTCCTTCCACTGCCCAACCTGATATACCCCCACTCTCATCTTAAGATTCCTTGACAGACATTAAACATGCCCTTGGCTCTTCCAACATGAATGCTGTGCTTCCACTGGCCTCTCCTTAGAATGCCTTTTCCCAGTGTCTCTGTACTGAGATCCACCTGTCCTTCCTGGACCAGATTATGCAACCTCCTCCAGAATGCCTGCTCAGATTTCCCTGGATGAATTTCAGATCCCACCTCTCCATAGTCTCAAAGCAGCCCAATTGTAATACATTCATTAGTTGTATCATTATTGTTCAATAACCATTTTTCTCCCTTGACTGCAAGTTCCAGGAAGCCAAGCACCTAGCACAATATGACACATAGTAGGAACTCAAAACTGATATGTAGAATGAGCACGTAGATGCATGAATGAGTGAGCAAATAAATTGATCACTTATTGAACATCTCCTAGCATATTACACATGTGGTACCTGTACGTACTTCAGAGGGCTTCATTCAGGATGAAATGAGATGAAGCAAATAACATGCAAACTCAAAACCTGACACATGATAGATGCCTCAGAAATGTTAGCTATTGGTCATGATAATAATGATTTTATTTATAAAATCAATTTTAGTATCATTATCATCATATGGCATCCTATTGTCTCAATTAAATATTTACAATAACCTTTTATTTTTGACCTCCAATTTTTTCTCTATTTTAAAGATGGGTAAATTGAAGCTCAGAGAGGTTAGACAGGTTGTCTAATGTCACATAGCAAGTTAAGTTGTGGAGCTGAGATTTGAGTGGGAATTTAAAGTCAGATTTATCTGACAAGAGCAAAGCTATACCTTTCACCATCACACTATTTCACTGCCAAATTTGCAAGAAGCCTTAAATCACATTGTTAAGATGACTCTGAAGCACAGGACCATGCCCACCCTATCTCTCCACCAGCTCCCGGCAAAGTACTGTACTAAGCAAGTCAAGTAAAAAACATTCTACAGGGGCACAGTATAGGACAGAGGTGGCCTCTGTAGCCACAGAATGTTTTTGTACTTTAGCCCACTTGTCCTTGATTGGCTGAGCACACAAGTGTTACAATCACTCTGGACACCAACCTAGATGCAGCTGCTTTGTGGATGACAGCATCAAAGGAGACAAAGAGCCAGAAAAGATGGTCGGAATGTACCCAGTGGTCCTCTGATATTACAGTTGAGGAAATTGGGCACCTACCCAGGACAGTCAGCAAATTAGTTAGGGGAGCCAGAGCAGAGCTCAATCTCCCACATTCTAGTCCAATGCATTTTTCTACTACACAAATAAGAAAATTTTCTCAAATATATGGCTCCTGGTTTTTTGCCGCTGAACTGTTCAGTTCCTTGGAGGCAGAGACAACATGGTGTGGTCCAAAGATGGTGTTTTGTCACCATCTGTATTTCTAAGTCTCTGTACAGTGTAGCCCACCCCAATGCATGAGGACCTCTGACATGGTACAGGAAACTTCAGCAGAGATGTGGCTCTGGGCCAGTTTTCATTATCACTCAAATAATGAGAGGGAGGAGAGTTATAGCAATTATCTTGTCCTGTGTTTCTCAATCTCCCCTAGACCTTGGAACCTATTCTCTCAAGTAAAATCTCAACAAGAAGTCCAATTTGTCAGCAGGAATCAGAGCATTCAGATCTTATCCACTGTCTCTACCTCCATCCCCAAGAAGGGCCCCTGCATGGGCTCCATGGCACAGTTGAAAGCTTTTGTCTAGTCTTGTTCATCTCTGTATGCCAACCACCATAACAATAGTGCCAAAGATTTACTTCTTGCTGATTTCACAGTTCAGTGCAGTGGTGGCTCCACTCCACACAGTCACTCAGGGACCTAGGGCCCTTCCATAATATGGCTCCGCCTCCTCCTAGGGCTTCTGCATCCTCCACTGAATCCCCTCCATCTCTCCAACACAGAGAGATAGTAAGTGGGGGACACACAGGAGGTCTATAGTACTGCCATCTACATGACACAAGCTGGAGATCAATTCCACAGTCCCACGTGGGTCTAAGGAGGAGGCTGGGAATGATAATCTGAGTATCCAGGAAGGAAAGAAGATGGAGTTTGGTGAACTCATGACACTCTCTGCCACTCCATCACTTTATACATGAGAACTCTGAAGTCCAGAGACGTTCCCAGGCCACCCAGCTTGCTGACACCCAGATATATTGACTTCCCAGAAGGGCTCATTCATGCAGTGCAATCTGCATTCACAGGAGGCAACATGGTCAAACAAGAAGTAAAACAAATGGCAACAATAAAACGTAAACCTCCACAGATAGATGAACCCAAGTTTAAACCCGGACTCTACAATCTACCAGCTAAATCAAGATGGGCAAGTCTCTGTCTTTCTTTGAATCTGTTTCCTCAACTGTAAAGGACAATTCCAAGCTCATTGGACTCCTAGTCCAGGGACACAGAGGCAGCAGGGGAGAGAGATTTGACCATAGTAGGCTCCTCTTTTGCACCCCATGGGACCTCCTGGCCCCATTTTTCCTGCTCTAATATTTCTCTACAGCATTTATTAACTTCTAGCAAAGTATATGTTTACTAATTTATCCTCATTAGTTACGTATGTCTCTCCCTCTAGAATAGAGAACCCATGCGAGAAGAGATTTAAAGGTATTTCATTTATGAAATTTTTTCATTTATGAAATACCTTTAAATCTCTTCTCACAAGGGGTCTCTATTCTAGAGGGAGAGACATACATAACTAATGAGGGTAAATTAGTAAACGTATACTTTGCTAGAAATTAATAAATGCTGTAGCCTGAATTATTGTACACAGTTATGACTCAATAAAAAATAATTAAAAAAATGAATGTATCCCAAGATTCTGGAAGTGTACCTGGTACAAAAGAAGCCCTTGATAAGTGAACAGATTACTCGCTCGCTCATTCCCTCCATCACAAGATGGCCCTCCATTGTTATCCAGGCCTTCATCAGCCTCTCTATGCCTTGCCCTTTTAGGATATCTATCCACGAGGTTCCCTCCCCCATTCCAACTGGATGGAAGGACTGTAATTTGCAAGAAAATCCCTTTTTCATGAGGCATCTGCTACTGCGATCATGAGTTGTCACTCATTGCCCAGTCACACCTCAGTGGGGTGTTGGGAAGTGCTTTAGAATCACAGTCCATAGTATCAGAGTGCTTTTCAGAAAACCCACCCAAAATAGAGAAATATAAAAATACTTCAGTTTCTCCTGCACCTTTCCATCTTGTACCATTGTCTCCCATTGGCCAAATGTATCTGGAGTCCAGGGGAAGGAATCCTGGGAAATACCATTTGCTAAAATGCAGAAGACAGAGGACAGCAGGAATGGATCCAAGAACACTCTGGCCCCAGGTGCTCATTTATTTATTCATTTTTATCTCCAGCATCTGGACATACCTAGCACATGGCAGGTGGTCATTAAATGGTTCTGTAGAAGGTACAAATAATTCATTCTATGTATTTGTATCTTGCACATTTTCTGAGGTTGAACTCTTGTGTCATCCCTGGCACTTGAGTGTGGATGGAAACTGTGACTTTCTTCAAACCAATAGAATACGGCAAAGGTGATGGAAAATCACTCCTGTAGTGTTAAATTAGACTCCAGCAGACTCTTACTGCTGGTGATCTGATAAAGTAAGTCATCATGTCGAGGAAATCCCCATGGCAAGGGGCTGTAAGAAGCTTCTGGCAGTTGGAGGAAGCCTCTCAGAGCTCAGGGCAGTCTCCTGCTGTCAACCAGAAAAAGCCACCAGCCTCAGTCTCCCACAGACATAAGGAAAAGAATTCTACAGACACCCTGAGTGAGCTCAGAAGCAGATTCAGCCCCAGTTGAGGCTTCATATGAGAATGCAGCCCAGGAAACACCTTGCTTACACAGCCTTGTAAGACCCTGAGCAGGGGACTCAGCTCAGTTCAGCCATCCTGGACCCACTGAGCATAAGAGATGATGAGCAAGTGTTGGCTTAAGTTGCTCAGTTTGTGACAACTTGCTGCACAGCGAGGGAAATGTAATGCAAACAGTAACTCCTTGCAAGTGGGGAGGGAAAGGGCAATGCATGCTACTGAAGATCCTGCTGTGTAATCATCAAATCCCATCTTTTTTTTCCCAAACAGAGAACCAAGCCACAGTCCTCAGCTTTCCTTGCCTGCAGTGTGGCCAGGTGCCAGAGAGCTAATGAATGAAACATCAGCACAAGTGACAGACGCCACTCAAATGCCTGTGTTACCGAGTAGCCCTTCCCTAGCTACTCCATCTTCTGGTTGAATGGAGAGGCTTCCAGACACCCAGAGGAGGCCAAGCTGAAGTGGAAATGACCAGATCCCCACCTCACTGTAGGAGATGCTGCCCAGCATATGGTCCTGAATTAGAAATTAACTTCTGCTATGTCAAACTACTAATATTTGGAGTTATCATTTGCAGCTACTAAGTTAATGCAAACAGAATGTTAAATAATCTGTATGGAGCGCTGAACATATACTAGGCACTCGGCTAACCACTTTACATATGACCCTCCCCTCAACCTTGTTATGTCAATTTTGTTTCTGCATCTTAAAGTTTAGAAAACTGAGGCTCTGAGAGGTAACTAGCATACCCATCACAAGGCTAATAAGGGATGGAAGCCAAATTAGAAGCAGGACTGACTGTCTGACTCCAAAGGCAGGGGGATCTTGAAAAAGAATATGATGTGTGGGAGATAGAGACAAGGCACTTTGGGACATGAAAGTAAAAACAATTCACATCTATCTGATCAAGAAGATCAGGGTGAATGCTTCTTCCAGAAAGAGGAGGCCTGAGGTGGTCTTTGAGGATGGGCAGGACCGAAGCTGATCAAAGTGAGCAGTGCATCTCGAGCACAGGAAACGGCCTGAGCATGAGAAGAGCTGGAAAAGTACAGGACCTATGGGGAAAAGAGAGATGGGAGCCCAGTGTGTGCAGAGTGCAGATGCAGTAGGAAGTAAGGGGGTGGCGAGGGCAGAGAAAGAGCTTGGGCTTAAATCCTGGAGGATCTTGGATTGCCAAAAATAATAATAATAATAAATGAAGCAATTTGTACTTACAATATTAGAAGTTTTGAATAGAGGAGTTATATAATCATAGCTGTACAGCAGAAGTCTAATTTAGCATAATCTTATGTAAGCACAAATACTCTCTTCTCAGGCTCATATTGGTGAAAATAGCACATAGCTCTCTTATTTCAATAAGAACTAATGAAACCCCTTTCCTCAGCACACAGAAGAATTATGATGGTTCTATTAGATGACAGTCACACTTGCCTGTGATTTGCTGGTAGCAGAGCTGTATCTATAAGCATGCATGTGTGCACATGTGTAACACAAAAATGCACTCACAGCCCCTGCAGAAAGCATGTTTCTCCAGGCCGCTGTTGCCACTGGCACATACACAGGGCAGCCAGTGATGGCAATGCTTCCTGAAATGCTGGGTATCTCTTTTACATTTCACATGAGGGGCAGTCATCTCTTTTGCATTTCAAGTCCCTGTCAACTCTTCAGACAGGTGGTAAATTTTCTTTCCATAAACAAAAGACTTGTTAGCCCAACCATGACCACAGACAGCATCCCACAATCTCAGGGTCTGAACAGCGATGAGAGTGTCTGAAGCACTGCTGCTTCCTGGGTTCCATTCAGTTCCACAGCCATCTGCCGGCCCTGGGCTGGCTCTCTGGCCACGGAAAGATGACCACCAGACTGTCCTCCACCTCCAGGAGCTTCTGGCCAGGAGGAGGAGCCGGACATATCTGCAGCTGGTTGCAGGAGGGGTGGCTGAGGTTGCCGCAGTCCCTGCCCCAGGTGCTGCAGAGACAACAGGGGGTGTTGATTAGCCCAACACTTGCATGGACACCTTCAAGACTACCCTAAAGTCCCATGCCCCCTACCCTCAGCCCTCCTCCCACCCACTCCCCCACTCAACTCCAGCCCCCAAGCAAAGAGAAGGAATTGGTGCTGAACTCATGCAGGCCATGCGGCACAGTAGGAGGAGCAAGAGCTACAGGCCTTGGATACCTGGGTTCAAATCCTGATTTTCCTCCAAGGATTCCTATAACTTTGAGTTACCTTCTTTGATTACCTTCCTTGAATAGAGAATATTGGGAGAATTAAAAGAGACTGATAATTTATTAGGTGCTTGGCACATAAAAGGCACTTGATAAATAATGGTTATTACTATCCACAGTTGCTTCCTTTAGTGACAATTGTGTTTATAAATGGCATTGCTGAGATATCTGGGATGGCAGATGTTTCAGGGAGCCAGAAACTTCTGGGCAGTGTGTGATCTGTCTTGAAAATTTAGACCCAAGACTCCAAGCATCAGGATTATTTCAAGTCTGGAATTGGCAACCAATACATCAGCCTTTCATCCCCATTTAGTGTCAGCTGCAAATCTGTTAAGAAACCTTTTCATCCTTCACCTGGGTTGTTAAGAAAAATGATCAACTGGACCAGTCTTGAGGCAGTGCAGGGCACAAACAGAACTCCTCACTGTATGTTGACATCAGCCCAATTACTGATTTCCTCTGGGTGCAGTTGCGGAGTTTACAACAACCTCTGACACCTCCTTGCATTTTGCCCCCATATACTCACCTTGTCTGCCAAGACACCTTGAGAGATTTGACCAAGTTTCTTGAGGACACCAACATCGGACGGGCCCGTGACAACCCCCAGGATGAAGAAGATGGAAGTTTGCTCACCAGATGCCCAAGAAGTGTCATAATTACAGGTCAAGCATGAAACACTCTTGATACAGATTCAAATCTTTTTTTAAAAAAATAGATTCTTACTTTGTCACCCTCAGTAGAGCCCCATGGCATCATAGCTCACAGCAACCTCAAACTCTTGGGCTTAAGAGATCCTCTTGCCTCAGCCTCCAGAGTAGCTAGGACTACATGCGCCCACCACAATGCCTGGTTATTTTTAGAGATGGGGTCTCTCTCTTGTTCAGGCTGGTCTCAAGCTCCTGAGCTCTGACTATCCACCCACCTTGGCCTCCCAGAGTGCTAGGATTACAGGCATGAGCCGCTGTGCCCAGAAAGAGACTCAAACAAATGTTGACTTCACCATGACCATGAAGCTTTCTTCAGAAAACTGAGAACAATAAGCACAATTCACAGGTTTCAGAGGAAGTTAAGTGAGATACACACAGCATAATTCCCAACTAGTCCAGCCCCAGTGGAACAGGGGCCTGGCACCTTTGCTCCATGTAGAATAGTTTCCGGCCAGGAATTTGGCAGGGAAACAACATCTGTGCCTTTCTAAGCATGAATTTGTTTGCATGAGCTTTCAGGAAGACAAGCAAAGAGGCACCAATCCTGGAGACGTCTCAACAAATTGCTTCCCAAATCACCTATACTTTTTGGCAGAACATTCCAGCTTCTTGCCTACAATAAGAACAACATTTGCAAAAGTACATCAGGGTAGACACATTAGTGTATCTGAGACTTAGGATAATTCTGGCCAGGACCAAGGAGACCCACTTTCTCCCTAAGGGTTCCTTTCTGAATTAACAAAGGGGTATCAGGGCTTCATTTGAATATTCCAGCCATTAATTCCGGGCACTAGCTGCAGGGCTGTTCCAGTTCTTTGGGTGTTTTGAATACATTTTAAGGATCATTGCAAATTTGATTGCCATCAATAAAATCACAAACAATATATTTGTTTGCTTATGTCTAAATAGGTGCACACGTGAAATGTGAGTATGATAATACAAGCAAACACGCATGCACATACATATCCGTGCTTTCAAAGGTACACAGATTCATACCTACACGGCACACAAATGCACTTATATAACTTGCAAAAAATCATCTACTTCTTTTATGCTATACTGGGGGAAAAAAATCAAATCTAAGCACGGAGGAACTAAAAAAAACTACATGTATCATTCACCTGATCTCAATTGTGCCTCCCTTTGAACCTCAGCCAAATCATTTTGTACATTAAAAATTGGTCAGGGATGATAAGATTCCATTTTCATGGTTGGTAATGCAGAACCAGGGAAAGAATACAATTACAGACCCCTGGGTAAACTCTGCGAATGTCAACTTGATGTAAATGATCAAGTGTCGACAAAGGGGCCAGGGAAGGAGGGAGGGCTCGGAGAGGGACAGAGAGCTGAACTCCAGAAGAAGCAAGAGACAGACAGATGGAAAGAGGGAGAGATAAGAGGCTAGCACCCCTGTCAGATCGTCACACAGCCAAAACATGGAGCTCCCGGAGCCCAGGAATTGTGAAAGCACTCGCTCTTGGGCCAGTCTTGAGTGCGCCAGGGTTTTGCAACTAAATGCATTTATTCACTCCCCAAACATGTCCTGAGCCCTCACTTGGGCTGGTCAAACAATGAGAGTGAACTAGGTTAACCTCAGGAGTCTCGGGTCAATCCCATAGCATTTCTCACAGGGATGGGAACAGCAGAAGCCCAGATGGAGGAACTACACTAGCACCCAGGGCTTTCCTGCAGGTGGACACACATACAGGGACAAAGGGCCTTCCCCAGAGAGGAAACCCAGCTGTCTCAGCCAGCCCTTCCCACCATCAATCATCTGGGTCCTGGATGACACAAGATAGTCCCACTCTGCTCTGAGCCTGCCCCTAGTGGGACATCATGCCGGAGGATGAAGTATCTCAAGATGACATCATATGGAAAGCTGAGGAATGAACTGGAACTAATGCTCTTGAGGACCACAGATTCAGGGCATGATGTCTTTCATCAAAAATTTAAAGGACTGCAGAGAATTGGGATAGGGTTAGCCTCCTAGAAGGTTTTGGAAGTCAGAGTCAGGGCAGGAAGGTAGAAACAGGCAGAGTGGATCTCTGTACATCAGAACAAAGCATAGCCAGCCTCAGAATGAGCTGCTCTGGAAGGTAAGGATCTCCCTGGCGCTGCAGGTGTGACAGAGGGCTGGTAGACCACTGTGTAGACTGTTGTAGGGAGCATTTCTGCATTGGCATGAGAGAAGTGTTAACTAGATGACACTGAAAGGTACGTGAAAGAGGAGACCATTAATTAGAATCTGGGAAAGTATCAGCTTTGAGGAAGGGGAGGGGAGCCTGAGTGCCTGGCCTGCCTTCCATGGCTCCTGTACTTTTTTCTCCAGGTCGCGGTCTCTCGTACACTGGGCCCTCCTACATCTGATGCCAGGGACACCCAGCAAAACCTGCATGGTCCAGGTTTCCCCATCACTTTTCTCTGGTTGGCACCTGAGGTTCATTCTCAAATTCAACAATATTGGGTACCTGGGTGAGGAGGGGGGTACACTTTCAGGCTCTGAAGCTACAAAGGTGCACAAGACACTCAAAGCTCCTGGTTTTGGTCTGATCTATTAACGCTGCACGTGAGGGCAGGCAGGTCTGAAACCCAGAGTTAGTCTTAGGTCAAGACGGCAGAAACCTTCCCATCCCCCATCCCCGGAAACTCATCAGTGCTTGTGGGGGACATTATACAGCATCTGATCTCTGGAGCACTACCCAAGATAAACTTCACTGACCGAAGACAAAGTTCGTACCTTCAGTTTTTCTTCACCTATTTTGTCATGGGATGTGGGTTGTTATGGTGACGGTAAGGGGGTGGCAGAATGAAGTAGCTAAGGACTGAACTGTGGCAACAGCTCAGTGAGTTTCCACCCATGAAAGGGACTGTGCACATGTGCACTTTTGAGCCAGGCCTGAGAAGTCATGTTCCCACTCTTGTAGAGTCAGACTGTAGATACAAGGTTGTGAGCCTCTGGTCTCCATACTGGTTTCTGTCTTCTCTCCATTACCATGGGAGTTCAGGGTTTGGGAGGTAGATTTCCACTCAGATAGTTTCCTACTCTACAACTCCAGCTGGACCCCAGAATTCCCTTTCCCCCCTTCCTGGCATCTTCACAAGGGAGTCTACTGGCTCTCCTTTAACTCAAGAAATGTGGAGGGTACCCAACAGGAGGTTTCTCTCTTATATCTGGTCTCGGTTTGGCAAGTGAAATCAACTTACCTTGAATTACATGTAGGGACATCAAGGTCATACCCCCATCAACAGGAAAGTCAGAAGAGTTGTCCTGTGGACTCTTTCTCATGGCTGGAAGGATGTTTGTTCAACCAGCATTCCACCACAGGACAAGCTGGGAGACAGACAGGAGGCCAGGAAAGGAGGTCCCCAGATTAAGACATCAGAGAACCGGCTCAGCGCCTGTGGCTCAACGGGCTAAGGCGCCAGCCACGTACACCTGAGCTGGCGGGTTCGAAGCCCGGGCCCGCCAAACAACAATGACGGCAATCAAAAAATGGCCGGGCGTTGTGGCGGGCGCCTGTAGTCCCAG